>PVIW01005346.1:0-109103 GCA_004026585.1 Noctilio leporinus
TCAGGGGGAAAGGGGTTGGGGGGAGGGGGGAGGCAGAGGCAAGAAAGGGGAGCAGCTTAGACAAGAACCTAGTATAAAGGAACCATGGACATGGACAACAGGTGGGATTGACTTTGTGGGGAATGGGTGGGTGGGGAGGGGGACAGAGGGGAGCAAAAAGGGGATGGATGTAATACAACAACAATAAAATTTTTAAAAAATTAAATTAAATTTAAAAATTAATGGAAAAGAGTTACTGTTGACATGCAGGGAATAAAGCAATTATATGTCTAACTGGACATATCAAAGAAGGCTTCATGGAGGAGGGGCAATTTGAGCAGAGCCTTTTAGAATAGATGGGCCAAAGATGGACAGAAAAAGGCATTTCAGGTGAGCAGAGCAGCAGGAACACAATCACATCCTTTCAAAAAAAAAAAAAAAAAAAATCCAGAAATGTTTCTCTTTCATTGCATCAAAACTGAACAGGCATTTTCCCCAGTGATCAAACTGGTGGAGCCTGTATTTGTGACTCTGCCCTGCGGCATCTCAGCAAGGCCTGGTGGTCCTGCCTCCTCCCTCCCTTCATCTCTCCCACTCTCTGTGCCGCCTCTTCCTGCTCCTTGTTCTTGCTCTCTCTCTAGTGTCTTTTGAACCTTCTAAAATGAAATCCTTGACAAAGGTTTGCTTTCAGCCCAGAAGCAGGCTTGCTTGAGGTCTCTTTAATAAGAGCAAACACCCAGAGACAGGCACACCTTTATTAACAGACCCTGTTTTGTTGTTCTCTTCCCTCCTGGGACACCTGAAGCTTAAGAGGAAATGACCTCATCACTGGCAAGGGGCAGGTCTCAATTGTAAGGACAGTCTTTCTGACAGTCACTCTGTTGCCAAGTCCCCTTGACAGACTGCAGCCTTGCAGGAAAAGGAAGAGTTGGCAGATGATAATCTGTGAACAGGAGTCTCTAGAGCAGGGTGGGCTCTGGGAAAAATTCTTGATCTGCGGCAGGATTAATAAAGACAGAAGTTATTATTCTCCTGGTTAATCATAGAGACAGGAGGTCAGGCTCCTCCCGTGGCTGGTGAGAGTGGTAACCAGGCCGTGATCAGCGGTCCTGCCCACACCTGGTGGAACCAAGGGCCAGGGGTGGAAAGCTCTCAGGATCCCCAAAAACCCACCTTGGAGCTCACCCTCAGCCTCTCCAAGGGCAGACCCTTGGGGGATGGGGGAAACAATGCTTGAAAGGTGCCTGCTAGAGCCAATCGCGATGACCCGAAGTGAACCACCCCACCCCACCCCCAAACCCGGTCCCAATCCCCACTTCATTCTGCCCAGTGGGATCCGGAGAGACTGCCAGGTCTTTTTTTATTGTGTCTTCCATTTCCTGTTGTTGTCTTTAGTTCCGAGCGAGGACTTGGTGCCCTGTTTTAGGGGGACGGTGCCAGCTCATGGGTGCAGCACAGGCAGCAGCCTCGCGGGCGGAACCTCTCCGCAGCCTGTCTGCACCCGGGGGTTCCCGTTGCTGGTTCTCCGCGTGGACAGTGCCCCATAATCACTCAGGCCAGAGTGGAGCCGCTTTGATATTTGCTTTGCAGGAATTGACCACTTGGGAGTCAAGGGGGGAAATCCGGCTTAGGGACCGTGGCCTTCTTTGGTCTATTCAGTTCCATTAGAAACTGTACCCCCAGAGTCATGGCGTGTGCCAAGTCCAGCAGGATGCGAAGGCGCCGTGAGCATCCCAGCTGGCTGCGCTCACATGATCCCACGCGGCCCTGGACGGAGAACGCACGCCTTTCAGGAGTGAAATGAACTGTTAGAAAACTCTTCCTTAGACTAAATAAAAACAAAATTCTGTTCCTTTCATAGCTTCCACGCATAGATGCTAATGCCGGGCATATGCGCCTGTAATAGGTATGTTGACTGACAGACTGACTGGTTGATTGATTGAATAAATGAATAAATTATTAAACAGTAAATTGGCAAGGAGGAGAAAAAAGGAAGGAGAGAAAATCATTGCAGTGATGAAAGGTAGTGGGGTAGTGGGAAGGGAGGGGAAAGGGACATTTTTGCTAAGCATGTTTTTCTTTTTTGGATAGAGGGAATAAAAGGGAAAGCCTGATTGTCCTAGCAAATGTTTTCATTCCCTGGCATCTCTTCAACAAACCAAACAGCAACAACAACAATAAAACCAAAATGAAACAAAAAAGCCAGCCCTGGCTGGTGTGGCTCAGTGAATTGAACACCAGCCTGCGAACCCAAAGGTCCTGGGTTTGATTCCCAGTCTAGGCACATGCCTGGGTTGCAAGCCAGGTCCCCAGTTCCAGCACACCAGAGGCAGCCACACATTGATGTTTTTCTCCCTCTCATTCTCCCTCCTTTCCTTCTTCTCTAAAAAGAAATAAAATCTTTTTTAAAAATCCAATTTAGCCCTGGCTGGTAGCACAGTGGATAAGGCACCGGCCTGGGAACCCAAAGGCTGCTGGTTTGATTCCTAGTCAGGGCACATAACCAGGGTGCAAACCAGGTCTCCAACCAGGTCCATAGCTGGAGGCAGGTGAAAGGCAACCATACATTGGTGTTTCTCTCCCTCTCTGCCTCTCTCCCTTCCCCTCTCTTTAAAAATAATAAATAAAATCTTTTTATAAATAAAAATCCAATCTGTAAGTAAATCCGATTTTACAAATAAATACTTTTGTGAAATGAATTCAATTAATTTTGTTTAGTACAAGAGTTACTAAAGGTAATGTTGCCTATTTTCTCCAAGTTGCTTTCTCATGACCTACTTCTCTCTTTTCTCTCTCTCTCTCTCTCTCTCTCACACACACACACACACACACGCTTTCAGATCATTTCTTCCTTGCCTCCCCAATGTGAACCGACTAGGTAAACCAGCTAGCAACCCCTTTGCTCTAGCTCACACACCCTCCCACTCTGCCCCCCATCCCCAAACAGCTGCCCCTCCTCCCACCTATTAGGGTGGCACAGGCCCTCCCTGACACCCTTCACTCCCACACACCCATCTACAGCTCCAAGTTCAGCAGACAGGCGGCAAACACACATTGCATCTTTCTGCTGAGTGGGAGGGCTGGGGAGAAGTCCTAGGGTGCAGGCTGCAAGTGCTCCCCTAAATCTCAAGATGCAGTGGCTCACACTGTCTTGCAGAGCTTCACATGATGGTTCTGGACCTGGGCTCAAATAATCTGCATTTCCCCTGCCCTCTCTTCTTCCTACCCTCTCATACGAAGGAACCAGTCTCACCTACCAGGAACCATTGCACATTCTCTCCCCAGATGGAAGAGAGGGCCTTGCCAATGTGTCTGCTGTCTGAGTCCTCCCTGTCTGGAAGGACAGGCAGTCACTTCTGGAAGGAATTGGAATGCAGTGAGCATGGCAGCGAAGGCTGCAGAGGCTGGCATTGAAGATGCCACTTATGTTCTGAATTCTTCCTGGATGGGTAAGCTCCCCCACAGCCCTCTCCGCCCTTCCCCCACCCATAGGATAGGATGCCAAGGCCACAAGTACCAAGTGAGAGGGAAAGTAAGAAACTGGACATTGTTATCTGGTAACAAGGACAACTAGTCCAGATAACACCAGCCAGACCCTCCCAATGTTCCAAAATTCAGCTACAAATAGACCCTT
The DNA here is from genome assembly GCA_004026585.1 of Noctilio leporinus. Lineage (NCBI taxonomy): Eukaryota > Metazoa > Chordata > Mammalia > Chiroptera > Noctilionidae > Noctilio > Noctilio leporinus. Next base: position 3,614 of record PVIW01005346.1, read on the forward strand.
GGCTTTCTGCCTTTCATTTTGAAGATAACTGTAGCAATACCTCACCAAACATCTCATAGATTTTCTCTGTGCACTCGTACTTAGCATTCTCAGTGTGGAAAGGACCCTAGAGATGAATCAAGGCTTATGGAGTTTCTACTGTGTGCCTGACCTTCTACTAGAAGATTTGCATCCACTCATCAAACACAGAATGCGTTTTCCAACCCCATGCATTGCAGTTGGTCATTCCTCCAGGCCCTCCCTCAGTACTTCATCAGATAGGACATTCCAGGATATTTTTCATCATGTTCTATTCTTCCGTTACCAGGTGTCCTGTCTGTCTTTCTACTCAGAATAGGAGCTCCATGGGGCAGGTGATAGTCCTCCCAAATTCCTCCCACTTTCTAGCACAAATCCAATCCACAGGGGTTTAATAAAAGACACGTGCAGTGGAATTTCCTCTTCCATGTTCCCTTCAACTGCACCAAGAAATAACCATTTCTCCCCAGCAAAGGGAGCCTGGCCTCCATGGAAATTGCTCTGGGGTGTCAATGGGGTTTATTCAAGGGTCTGGTGAGACACTGAGTTAGAGTGCTCCCAGTGCCCTGCCAGAGACGATACCAACAACTTGGGGAGGCCCAGGCCCAAGTTTTACAGGGTTGCTCTCTACTGCATGACCTTGACCTCATGACAAAACGCAACATGCTTGCTTCCTTTGGCCAGAGGGGCCTGGAGCAGCATCTGCAACCCAACATGTTCTCTCCATTAAGCATTGTCATGGTGGCAGCCAAAACTCCCTGATTTTGCTGGATAATTTCCATGTCAAGTATTCTATCCCTTGTTCCTAGTTACTGACATGCATGTGCCATTTCGAGTTTAGAAAATAGAATATGGAACTCTACTCTCCAAGAAACATTCTTTTGGCTGTTCAGAGATCCCCCCAAAGTAGAGACCCTGAAACAAAAATTCACGTGCAAATAGAGCGCCAGTAACAGAAAGAGAGAAGAGAATGGCAGCTAACAAAGGGTCCGTGACCGAGCCAGCTGCCAGTGCAGGTGATAGAGCTTCTTCCCATCAGGAAAACTCCTGGGCTTTGTGTAAAACACACCTTTGAGAGGTAGCTCACCTGGAGGGTGCTTGGTCAGCGTATTCATCACCAAGGCTCTTCAGCCATTGGTGGCACGCTGCTCCCCGAAGGCTCTCAGCCTGCCACCAGCCAGGGGAGGGTGCCCTAGAGGTGAGGGGAAGCCCCTACACTGTGGATGCTGGGGTGCTGTATGTGGATTGGGAAGAGCCAAGAGGTGCCGTAAGGAACTGGCAGAGTGTTCTGCAACTTCTCACCTTGAGAAGATGTGACTGTAATTCACACATGAGGGGCTATAAATTGTAATGATTGAGAGCAAAGTCCTTCAAGACCAGGACTCAGGATAAAAATCAGTGACTGAAAAGGTTGAAGAAAAAGATACTGGAAAAGATGGTGGTTATGCACTAATGCCAGCTCCTCACACCTCATAATACTGCATTGGTCCAGTCTTATTAGTCCTGAAGGGATGGGAGACAAAGTGTGTAGGACTGTTGCTGACAGGTGGGGTGGGTGAATTGGACCCCAATCAGAAGCCCATGGTCTGTCTAGTGGTTCCTGGGACTTCAGTGGGAGAAAGCAGGGGGTATAAGGAAGGATGGGAAGCAGGAGGGATGAGTGGGGAACTCACACTCATCAGGACAGCCCTTTGCATTCCTTATATTACCTTAGCCTTATTCCAGGCTTACAGCAACCCCTCAAGATCAGTACATGACCCCTGAGATGGCCCTTTGGGTAGTGTTTGCTCAGAAGATCACCCACTTCCTCTGGGCAAGCCAATTTACTGCAGAAGGTAGGCTGGGGGCTGCCAGCCATGGTCCTCCATCAACCTGCCCACACACTGGTCCAGGGCTGTACATGTGAACCCACACAACACGATAAGTGGCCATCCCTGGCATTTTCCAAAGTGGAGCCAGGAAAGAGAGATTTTCCTCTTTGGCTATTCACCTGTGAGAATATTAGTTTGAAATTGCTGGTGACCATAAGCCCTTACCCCTAGGAAAGAAAAATGCTGACAAACGGAAAGAGACAGAGCAGGTCCCAATGATACACTAATCCTTTGATTGTGTGTGTGAACCAATTGATTCCCCATTTTCTCTTAAACTGCTCCAGCTGATCTCTGCCACTTGCAGCAGCTCTCTGGGTAAGTGTCCTGAGGCTCCGAAGGTTAGGTACCAGACTGCCTGAGGCACACACCTCCCAAGGGCAGGGGACAGTCCATGTTCTGCGTCTTCAGGTCAGCCTCCAGCCTCAGCAAGGCCAAGCAGAGCTAGTGCCAAAGGCAGAGCTGGAGCTGGCTTTTATTCACAGAAGCCCATTGCTAATATTCAAGAATTTTGCAAGCCCGTTGACAGCACATGGGTAGCTTGAAATTAGCCACATCTGGAAATTAGCCATATTTGCACCGCAGAAATTGACAAATGTTACAAAACCAGGGCTTCCCCTACCCCAAGAGCCAGTTGTTAAGCATTAAAAATATGTGTCTTAGAAGTTCATTTCCTCCCCTAAGCCCAAAGGGGACATCTCAATACCCCTCTTGGAGGGAGGACGTGCCTGCTGCCCAGCAGATGCCTGCGCCTGGCAAGAGAGGCCCCCAGAGAGTCACAGGTATTTGGCTACACCCTTCTAACCTGCCTCAGTGGCCTCTGAGGCTCTGTGTCTCTGTATGGAGTCCCTCCCTCAGGGCATAAACAAAGTCCCTTCTGCTTTTGGTCTTCCTCAGCTCAACTCAGCTTGAGACACACAGCGAGTGTGTGTCGCCTGACCTGGCAACAAAGTGATTCCTGTGTCCAGGCCTATTTCACCCAAGAAAAGGAAGAAGAGTTAAGGGGTGCTCAAGCTCCATCACCCTCAGTTTGCCTGTGGGGTCCCCACAAAGAAAGAACGGGAGCCCATGCCCACAGACAGGCAGTAAACCAGAGGATCCTGGGTAGGGCACACCTTCTGCCCCACCTTCTCACTGCACGCTGACACAGCCAGGACTGTTTTTGTGACATCAAATCTCCTTGCTTCAATTTGGCTGCAGCAACTGAAAACCAAAGTCAATGGCACATTTTAAAGTAACAGACATTACTGTACTCCAGGTAGCATGCAGAGGCGAGCATCGTGCGAGAGGGCATGGTTGAGTTTCATTTGTTTGTTGTTGTTGTTTTTCTTTTTTTCTCAGAGGAAAACAAACCCTGGGGACCTCTGTGATATTCAACCAGGAACCGGGACAAAAGCAAGTCCAAGAGGCAAGAATGGAGGTCTCCAGCAGCACAGGGAGCCCGCAAAGTGGATTCACTCTTCCAGGCTGGGATCGAGGGCCCTGACAGCAGGAGCCGTTTCCAAAGCTAACATCCCCCCAGTGCCTGCCTGACAGCCTGGCCAAAATCCAGCTCAAAAATGCATCTGAAAGTTTTAAGGCAACAACCTAGATAATTGTATTCAGAACTGCAAATAAGTGACCTTGGGCTAAAATTTCTCCAGCCCAGTGGAATGATGTTAAGTGCACGTGGTATTGCTGATATTTAATCTGCTACCAACACCCCAGAGCAGAACAATTCCTTCTTTCAGTTTCTTCCTCGGGCTCTCCCCTCACTGAACCTTCCAGGGCTGAGCAATTTAGACTTCAAAATGGTAGCTATTTGTGCTCATTATCTCCCATAAAATGCTACTTTCCAAAGGCCGAGTCCCCATCCTCTGCCTTCTGCCTTGGCTGCTGTGGATTCCGCAGGTCACACCAGCATAGCAGGAACTGTGTGAGTCCCTCATGTTGTTAAAAATGAAAATAAAATGGCTGGGCACTGCTCTGCCTTTGACTCGTCCCAGGGAACAGGAGCCAGGTGTTTCCTTCAACTTCCGGTTGTGCTCAGGCTACAAGCCCCTCTGAGAGCCATGAACTTCCCTCAGTGTCCAGCCTCGGGTATATGAAAACCCCTCGAAAAGGATGTGATGAGGTGGCTCTTGGTCACCACCAGGCCATAGCTGTCTGGTTCTGGGAAGGCAAAGCTGAGATGTGCTTTTCCCTTTTCTGTCCAAACACCTGACATGTGTGCCAATTCACCCCCACGGCACCTCTGCTCCCTGGACATGTGCAATACCAGGCACTTCTCCATCTTTTCTTTGGTTCTGAGTTTTCACATATGTGACTGTGAAGTCTGTACCTCCTGAGCCAAATGATCACCCCCCACCCCCCGCAACATTGACTATAGCATTTTTTCATTTTAAGGAATGTTATTGAAAACTTCTAGATTTTTTTAAAAAAGACTTTGTTTATTTTTAGAGAGAAGGGAAGGGAGGGGTAAAGAAAAGGAGAGAAACATCAATGTGTAAGAGAAACATTGATCAGCTGCCTTTCTCACACTTCCAACCAGGGACCTGGCCAGCAACCCAGGCCCTAATGGAGAATCAAACCAGCGATAAGTTGTCACTCGATCCAATCCACTGAGCCACACCAGTCAGGGCAACTTCTAGACCTTTATTTATTTTTTTTTAAAGATTTTATTTATTATTTTTAGAGAGAGGGGAAGGGAGAGAGGCAGAGAGACATCTAGTATGGTTGCCTTTCACCTGCCTCCAGCTACAGACCTGGCTGGAGACCTGGCTTGCAACCTGGTTATGTTGCCCTGGCTGGGAATTGAACCAGTGACTTTTGGGTTTGCAGGCTGGTACCCTATCCACTATGCCACCAGCCAGGGCCTAACTTCTAGACTTTTGAAGAATAGAAGTCTTTTACCAAGATAATATGTTTTTGTAAAAATATATTTGTTTCTCATTACCAACTTGAACAAGTGACTATATTTTTACTATAAATATTTACTCTGTATACAATACATATATTTTTTACTATAAATATGTGTTTCATATATTTATATGAAACTTTAAAAACTCAAGTCAAATTGTTCATTCGTATGTACAATATGTTCAGGCCATGTACTAGAAGGGAATAAAAGAAAATATAAACTACATTATTTGGGCCCAAGGAATGCAAAGTTGTGTTGAGGGAAGAACACAAAATAGTGTAAAACACAATGCTAGATTGGTAGGATACATGGTCCATCAGCCCAAGAACCAGTTTATAACTCTGACATTTCCAGAAAAACAGGATTCCCACCACAAAACTGGCCCCACATAGAGGATGGAGAACAGCCAGGTTCTTAACTAGCAACGATTTCATAAACAGAACTGGAATGACCCCTAGCAGGACAAGGAAAAGCCTTCTCTAAAGATTCTTGTGGAAAACACTAACTGATGTTTTTACCAGATCATATTTTGAGAGGCTCTGGTCTCTGCATTTCCAGGATACATTGGAGAAGAGAGATGCACCTGGTTCACAGAAAAACCAGAGGTTTCACTCATCTTGTGTGCATTCTAGTTGCTGGCCAAAAGGCTTTGGGTTTCTCTCACCCAGGGGGTTTTTTTTACCAAAGATTACATCAGTCATAAGCCCTCCATTCTCACCTCAACCATATGACAGCCCACATTTCCTGAGAGTTGACAGGCACATTATCGAGGAAAAAAGAAATAATGAACTTCATCCACAGCTCAACCTTGGGATTGTCTTCCAGAGAGTCTTCAACATCTTCGACACAGGGCACCAGTCACTGTACTAGAGGTAAAGATGGTTCTAAACTGGCTTCACTTGCCCATTGGGCAGCCAAGACCTGCACTTGGCTCTTCCTCTCTGACCAGATTCAGTCAATCTGGTGAATTCCAAGTTACACAAATCTGCTCGTACAATGAAGGAAAAAAGCAAAAGCAAAACATATTTTGGTAAGAAACAGGATAGGTTATCATCCTGTTTAATATTAACATATGATAAAATTTGGAATTTCTGATACTGGTAAAATAACAACCAAAGTAATGTTGAATAGCCCTTCTCCTAAGTGAGGAGCCCAGAGTAAGCCACTATTTCCCTCCGAAGTCAACCTCAACTCACAGCCATATCCATTGAGTCACAATCAGTTGTCTATTTACGCTTCTCATAGCTCTGTCTATAAGCTGAGTGATTTTGACCAAATTGCTTAACCTTTCTGGTACCGTTTTCTTCACCCTAAAAATGAAACTGTGTTCTCTTCCAATGCTCAAAATCTAAAATTCTGTAACTATGCTCCCCAGTGACACCCTTATTGTCAAATAAGTGGTTTTTTATTTAAGAAGCAATTCCTCAAGACATTAGCCTTAAGCATTCCAAGACATGTGCAGAGACATAAACAGTAAGCTGGGACAGAATGCTTCCCTGGGAAACCTGAAAAGTACCTCTCGGAATGGCCCACTGGCCGCAGTCTTTTCAGTAACACTTGACCTGGAAACAGTCACACCATCTGCAAGGATGAGAACTTCTGAAAAAGAAGGGCTCATTAATGGCAACCATAGCACTTTAGACGCAGCCACATAGGACTTCTAGAAGCAAAGCCCAAAAGACAAGCTAACAGTAGACAACCATGCTGTCAGCACATTATTCTTGCAGTGACTGGGTCTCCAGATATCAGGTGTGTTTCAGACCTAGGCTTGCCCCAGCCCCAAAGATTTTAAAGATGCAATTAGGAGATGAGGCAGAGTGAGGGAGGGGTGAAGAGCATCATTGTGGAGTGGCAGGTTACCCCGACACTTACCTCAGTCCCTGAATGAGGCACCGGTAACCAGAGCTTCTCCAGCGTGTCATGAACAACCCAGGCTCCCCCACCCTGCCTGCTGGGCCTCTAGGGTGCGTCAGATTTGTTGAAACAACTCTAGGTTCAGAAGATGGCTCTCTACCAACCAGTGACCACACCCAGACCCGGCCCCAGGCCCCAGGCACCTTGGGAGTTCTGCTGTGTCAGGGACCCAGAGCTTCAGTCATTTTGTCTTCCAAATGGGAGGTGGCAAGCAGGTTTGGCTGCCTCAGAGGGGATGCATGACATGGGACCAGGGAGCCCTCGGTGTGTGTGCCTTTCACCTATATCCCTGAGGATGAAAGAGAGGATGCCGGCAGCTCTGGAAGCTTTGGCTTAGTGCCTGGCATCACGGGCATGTTTGTAACTTGCTCTGTGGACATTTCCTAACCTGGGACGCAGAGGGAGCTGCCTTTGTTCAGCAGAAACAAGCCCTGCTCACCTTGGGTGTGGAGATTCTGTCCTGTTCCATTTATTAGAGGACAGTGGCACCTAGGGGATCACACATACACACACGCACACACACGCACACACATGCACACGCAAGTGGCCACTCTTCAGTCAGCTCTCCTGCTGTAGCTGAAGAGCCCCAGGCTTCCTGGCATACTGCAACCATGGGTGGAACCAGACGGACCCAGCGCTGAACACAGGGCCCTGGCTTGACATCAAAGTTGCTGAAGTTGCTGCTGGTACCCAAACAGAAAACTTCCATCTCCACCAGAGAAGCTAAATTACAAAACCCACTTCTGGATCCAATTCCTGCGGGCTCTTTGGGCACAAGTCCCTGGGTCACTCCACCACCTCAGACATTCCTGAAAAAGAATGAATGTCATGCCTGTCCTTGGGCTACAGTCAGCCCTGCAGGTAAAAAGGCAGGTTAGGTGGGACACCCACCAAGGAGGCTGGCCAAAGAACACCTGCTCTGAGAAATGGTGCGGTGACTCACCACGTGGCGCTTTTCCCAAGGACTCAGCCCTGACTCTGCCCTGCCTACCGGTGGGGCCTCAGAAAAGTCATCGAGGGTGGCTCTCGGGTGAGTCATAAACCAAGAGGCTGACCACTTGCACTCCTGGGGAACCCAAGAATTTCTCAGAAAGAAACAGGCGGAACTAATTTCTATTCCCTCTTCCTCCTCTGGCCTCCGTTAGCCTGTGGTGATGACCGCAGGTGATAATGGGAAGTGCTAATACGCTTTTTCACGGCTGCCAACACTGTTGTGGAAAGTTTCCGGGATGTATCAAACACAAAAAGTTAACTTGAGAAAACTACACAGTTTGTTTCATCAATGTAAACGATCAAATTGTGTAGGCAATCATCTAAATCCACACCATTCAATATGGTAGCCACTAGCCACACATGACCACTTAAGTAGAATTAATTAAAATTTTAAGTTTAGTTAACAGTCACACTAGACACATCTCAAGTGCTCAGTAGACATGTTATTGGAGAGTATAGTAGACTACATTGTTAGACAGCACAGATAAACATATATCTCCATCATCACAAAAATTTCTGTATGACAGAGCTGATCTAAATACACAGCAGCCCTGGCTGGGGGCACAGTGGATAAGGTGCCAGCCTGCGAACCCAAAGGTTGCTGGTTCGATTCCCCAGCGAGGGTACATAACCAGGTTGCAAGCCAGTTCTCTAGCCAGGTCCATAGTTGGAGGCAGGTGAAAAACAAACATACATTGATGTCTCTCTGCCTCTCTCCCTTCCCCTCTCTCTGAAAATAATAAATAAAATCTTTAAAATAAATAAATACACAGCAAACATTAGAGATCCACTAGGCCACTCATTTATTTGTTTATTCAACAAGCATTTATGGAGGGTTAGCTATGTATTAGCAACTGTGAGGAGGACTAAGATGAAAATCAGGTGGTCCCTGCACTCCAGGAGATGAAAACTGGTTGGGAGTACACCTATGTGGTCAAAGATACAGACCTCTATAATCCTGGGAACGAGAGAACAGAGCTCTTAAAAAGGTCAGCTTTAGAAAAGAAGGGCAGAGAAGTGAGTCAGCCTGGTTTACTTGAGTTTATAAATCCTTCATTCAACATCTGCTTGCAGATGTGTAGGTGGTGCGTTAGCTTAGACCTGAGTGGCAGGTGTCAGAGCTACAGAGCTATGAAGCCACTAGACAGGAGCCCAGACCCAAAGCTCACCTAGAAAAAATTCTGGCCGTGCCTCCTACAGAGGGTAACTTTGTGAACATAGTTGGACGAGGAGAGGGCCGTTTTCTCAGGGAGTCATCTCCAGCCAAAGGACATGTGTAGGTTCATTTTGCCCTTCACCTCATAGAATTCTTGAACACTCTGCTTCACCACAGTTCTGAGAAAGTGGTAGCAACCAGATGGCTCTTTCTCCAGCACAGCTGCTCCTTTTTTGAAGGATTTTCACTGAGTGATTTTTAAATGTTTTTACAAGGTGTTCAAATTGGGTAACCACATTTGATATGCATAAAGTTAGAGTCTGGAAAAGCAATCACAAAGAAGCAAGAGGGACCAGTTCTCAAGAACTTCTCAACAAGGTCGTCTTAGGGAGGGAATGCCTGAGGGAGAAAGAAACCCAAATAAAGGTCAGGCACTGGCTTTATTAAATAGAAATACCACCTGAAAATGACAACCTGAGTGGAAGCACATGGGAAAACACAGAAACCTGAATCTGAGCCCCCAAAAGGACAAGGAGGTGTTCTCAACCTCAGGAAGTTGGAATGACTTACAGTTGGGTGACATGGTTCAGCTGCCTTCTAAAGGAATTTGTGAATTTGTTTGGGTGGAATATTTTTTTACACTGGGGTATCATAGGAGACGTTATAAGTCACAACACCAGGTTCTGGGTTCCTCTGGGCAGCCAGGCCATGGAAGAACTATTCTAAGAAGACTATGGGAACAGGAAGCTAATTTTTTAGTATAATGTTTTGAATAGGGTTCATAGCATAATTTTGATTCAAAATTCAAAACATGTAAGATCAAGTAAAAAAGAAAAAGGACTCATGGATATGGACAACTGTGTGGTGATTGCAGAGGGGAGGAGGGTGTAAGGGGGTTAAATGGTTACAAAAAATACAATAAAAAATAAAGACTATGAACAAGAACATATATATACATATATATATACACACATGAGGTCTGTGTACACACACACACACACACACATACACATGCACGAGGTCTATCCCAAAAATATCAATATAATTAAAAGTTTGCATGGCCGATACTTTCAGGACAGACCTCATATGTAGTGTACTTTGTGTGTGTGTGCGTGTGTGTGTGTGCGTGTGTGTATAAATGTGGTTCACAGTGAAGAGACTCCCTACAATCTACCCCTTATATGCCTGCTTCCCACACCTATCCCACCTCTACCTGGGCAGCCATTTTGTTGTCATCCTCATTTCTTTAGGCTTCTACAAAATAATACAAATATATATTCTCATATCCCCCCTTTTTCATTCAAAATATGCCAACTATATACACTGGTCTACCTGTTGTTTAATATTTTAAGAACCATTTTGGGTGTCTTGGAACCCTGACTGTGGGTACATAGAGCCAGCTCCTTCTTTTCCACAGTTGTGTGGTATTCCTTCCATAGTTAGCCCACCCTCTAGTTAACACTTGCCTGCTTTCTGCATTTTCCCATTATATTAATAACCCTGAATACACATTCTTTCATGTGTGTACAGTAGATCTCTATAGTAAAATCTTAGAAGCAAAGGTCACATAAGCATTTGCAAGTTGGGTTGATGTTGCTGAACTGCCCTCCAGCATAGTTGTGCTAATTTTCCTATCTGCCAGCAATGCGTGACAATGCCAAAGGAATGGACTATCAACTTCTGGTGGGCAGGGGCAGGGGCCATATAATAGGTGAAAATGGAATCTCAGTAGAGAATTAATTCACATTTTTCGTATTATGAGTGAGGTTAAACATCTTTTATATGTTTAAGAGCCTTTGTATTTCCTGTGAGCTGACTATATCTTTTGCACAAATAGTTTTTGGCTATTTTAAAGTCAGTTTCTTATTAATTTTTCCAATCAGCTTTGTTATCAATTCCAAGTTCTTTATTTATCAGAGACACTAACCCTTTGTACTAAGAGGAACAATGAATATAAACACAGAGCTAATCAATAACTCACTTGCCCAGAGATGTTTTGATGACTTCCCAGAAAATTCCTTCCAAGGCAGGGCCTTTTACCCCCATGCCCATACCCTTCCCTACCCCCTGCCACCAACCCCTCCCTCCAGGTCCTATCAGGTTTCTAGCTGTTCCTTTTTCTTGTGAATTTCTTCTTTGGGGCTTTTGTATTGACTGTTTCCTCTTCCTGGAATGAGATTTTTCTCTTTGTCCTCCTGGCAAATTCCTGCTGAACTTTTCAAGACCCGTGACACTTTCTCATTACAAACAGCAAATAGGGACAGAGGAGAGTGACAGTGTGAAAATGTGGAGACTCTTCGCCTAAATTAGAGTGAACTGAGGGGCAAGCCAAGCAGAAGACTGAAGCAGCGTGAGTCCACGGGCAGGGGTAAAGTGGGAGGCTGAGAGGCAGAGTGAGGTCAGGCTGGGGAAGGTGTGGCTGAGTGAGGAAGCTACTTCCTGCAGGGCAGGGTTGCAGAGGGTGGGACTGGGAGAGGTGGCACCTGATGGGGTGTCAGGTCTGGGTGCGTACACTCAGTGGGCTGTGCTTTGAGAAGGGACTGGAGGACAGAGAGCTGGGAAGGACACAGAGTATGAATATCAGGGGCTGCAGCATCTTTATAAGAAGAGCAGTTGCAATGGAAAACCTAGGAACCCTGACCTGAGACTGCCTGCTTTCCCATGAACCCACAAAGGAGAGATAGAAAGCATGAGCGATATCTCAACCCTTGGCAAGGAAAGGAAGGCAGGAAAAATATTTACAAAGACAGAAAACCCCTGGAATCTGGACTTTGAACAGCCAGAGACGGGGAGAGAAATGGAAACGGCTGGGAAGACTCCTGAAATGCTTTAACCCAAAACCACACCGTAGAAATCTCACCCGACTGTGTACCCAGATTCACCACACTGGGAGCATAGTGTCATGTCTCTTAAATTAGCCTCTTGGGTGTATTTTGCTCTAGGGTGAACAGACTGAGCTGTTGGTGGGTACCGCTCGGGGAGGAAAGGGTCCAGATGATAAAACCTGAGGTTCAGCTTTTGCGAAAGGAGCACCCCTAGCCAATCTCCTGGCGGAACCAGCAATCTCAGCCAGAAGGCACAAGAACTCAGAGACACCTTCCAGTTGGGAGGCGGGGGCTGCCCTAGGAACCACTTCTCCACACCACTCAGCCTGTGATTCCCTGCTTTCATGTAATGCATGTTCAGAAGGCCCCTCCTTTGTACTGGACACTCTGCTAAAGCAATTGTGTAACTGTGTAATGTAATTGTGACTAATGCACCAACCTGCCCCCGTGACAGTAGCCTAGTGGGAGAGATGGACATGTACTAGCCAGTAGCATGTGTGCTCTGATGGAAGTGAGCACTGGGGCTGTGGGGTTGCAGAATGGGGGTCCTGGCACAGATTTGGGGTGTCAGAAGGCTTCCTTGGAGAATGGCCCACCCATGAGAGAGACCCCTGAAAGCACGGAGAGGCCCCAGGAGAGTGTGGAGTGCTCTCCTGCAGTGCAGAAGGAGCCTCCAATCAATGTGCTAGGCTTCGAAATGAAAGAGGAAACTAGGAAATTAAACTGAAAGATGAATGCTTTCTTCCTTCTGATTGTTCTGACCCAGATAGTCAAATTCTGCACAACCTATACCTCAGAAGTAATATATGTGCAAATTCTAAGCCAAGAATAGAAGCCATGCCTGATAGAATCCATTCTCACTTTGCTATTGCTGAATTCTGTATTAGCTCTTCGCTGAGGGTCAGCATTTTCTGATACCGCCTTCTGCATTGAACTCTTCCTCCTCCCCCCAACACCTTTCAGCGTCTCGCATCTTCCAGGCAGCCTTATCCAATATTTATATGATCCGGGCGCAGCAAGCCTCTGCTTTGATTGCAGTGGCTGAGGAATTAGAGATCATCCTAGCTTGGCCCTCAGCAGTGAGCTCTTCGCTGCTGTTTCCCAAATTTGTGTCATGCCCCCACCAAGGATCCCTGGGAGCCCTGTAGGATTAAAAAAACACCTCTTTGTTTGGAGTCTTTGCTTCCACTGGGCACTGCTAAAGACCTGCCCACCCCCTACAGAGCAGGGGAAAGAGCTCTGCTGCATATTTCAGTTAATTCTCTTTAAAACCCAGAGATTTCTATCCTCATTTTTTATTGTGGCCAGTTAGCTGAAGCAAGAAATCAACAAACCCTCAATGGACAGCCCACCCCAGTAGGGTCAGCTCTTGCATCCGGCAAACGGATGTGAGCTGGGACTGCTCTTTTCCCCACCGTAACAGCATTCCTGAGGCTGGGCTGCCTATGCTCTTTCATCGGAAGAAGCAGTGAGGTGGTGGGACCTGTGTGGCCCATTCTTTTGTACAGCACACACCTCTCTCAGGATGCTGAGTAATGAAAGCATCCCTGGACTTGCCATCAGGCCCTTCAAAGAGAAACAAAGCTCAGGTCAGACATCTGTATTGATTTGCCTCCAGCAATACAGCGCAGAGGGAGTACTAAGCCAGCTCCATTGCTGTCATCTCATTTGCTCCACCTAGTAATAAAAACAATGCCACTACCTGGTGACATCCAGACAGACCCCCTCTAAGACAGCCAGAAGGGATATCAGCAAGTGAGCCTCCTAGAAGGTTGGGAGGCTTTTCTTGACCAAGAAGGTCCTATTTCTTCAACATCAGAGAGAAGTAATATGGTAGCGTTCAAAGTATAGGTCAGGGTGGTAAATATAGTATAGCTATGCTGACTCTCTCCTCTCTGCCCTTCTCTCATTTGGACATCACTACTAATCAATCGTAATGCTTTTTCCCTTTGAGAATATATACCATTCTGGGAGCCACAGTTGCTGACACAGGTTGTTGGGCTGCAGAAAAAGTGAAGACAAGAACATTGATCTCCTTTCCTGGGAAGGTTAAGCTTTATAATTAACGAAGTTTAAAAGGGCCCTTTGCTGACACTTTTAGAATTAGGGGTCCAAGTGAATTTATTTTTTCTCATAGGGAGAAAAGTGTGGAGCTGCTGATTTGTTGGGTGAATACTGGCAGGCAAGAGTAGGGATGGGTCCAGGAGATACTTCACATTCCAGGGACTATCTACAAGACTGCACTGAGCAATGTTGGAGATAGGAATGCAGGGCACGTAATTTGCCTCTGGGCTGAAGTCATCTTCATCTCCCCCAGCAGCTGGGAGACCAGAGTCACATGGCTGTAGCTAGAGGAAGACAGAGGACCAGCTGCCTAGCATTAAAGCTTCTTCAGTGATCCCTGGTACCCAGAAGAAAAGAAGCTTACTTACCTTCCTACTCTTAGGTTGCTCCATTCATTTACTCATTCATTGATTCATTCACTGATTTACCAACACTCCTTGTAGCTCTGTATTTGGCTACGCAGTCGGACTTAGGTATGGGAATATTAACTGAAATTCCTGCTTCTGAATGTTCTAACTGTCCCCAAGCAGGGACCCCTCAGTTCTCAAGCATACATTTCTTTGGGGGTTGGGGGGTGGGGTGGGGGCCATGACAGCAAAGAGCAGAGGAATTCAGGAGCAAGGCTAAGCTCACTTGCCAGAGCCTAAGATGTGTGGCAAAAACTAAGGTCCTGGCGGTAACTTTTCCAGGTGATAGACCTGCTCTACGCACATATCCCAATTGTAGTGGTAATTATGTATCATACATTTGTCAAAACATGTAGAAGTACACCCTAAAAAGAGTGAATTTTGCTCATTGTAAATTATTCCCTTTAGAGTGAGGAGAGTAAGCATAATACGCAGTGAAAGTAAGGTTAGGGAAGTATGAGGGGTCTAAACACAAGAGCACATGCGAATGTACGTCACTCTTGGGATGGGGCTCTCCCATTCCTCCAACTCAGGCCACCGGCTCAAGGGGGAAAGTGGGAGCTGGACATAAGCCTGTCAGACAAGGCCTGAGCAGTCCCCTTGAGCAGGGTGACAGGGTGGAGGTGGCATGGGGTAGGCCCAGGAGGCAGGCAGCACCAGGGGGCTATAGCCACAGGGGCTCAGCCCGGCACGGAGCGGGACTGCCCAGGGCAGCCTAAACTGAGCTCAGACACCCAGCCCAGCAGGGGCCTCCCACAAAACTGAAAAAATGCTCAGCTTCAGTGACAACTGAACAAAATTCTGCAGCCTAAACATCCCAAATAAAGTCATCTTAACTTCAACATTCGTGTTAAGTTTTGTGTTTTAAGGGTCAGTATTGTTTTTATTTTGAGTTATGTACTGGGGGTGAGGATTGCAGAAGGGTCTCTGAAGCAGGATTTCCTGATCAGTATGTCATAGCACACCCGGGGACTGGTCACGGACAGAGCCCTCCCCCACAGCCGTGCAGCTGGTGGCTGATACAAAGAACCTGGCAGGGGACATGCATGGGGGCTGAAGCCCAGCTTGTGTCCTGTCCCCAAGCCTGGCATTCAGGGATGAGCTAGCCTACACGAAAAGACACATGTTTGTTATTCCTGGTTTCTGCTAGCTGCTGGCTCTGCTGGTAGGTTGCAAACCAGTCAGGACATGGTTCATTTGGCCCTTGGGGAAACCAGCTGGGCTGGACCAGGGCCTGAGAGCACCCAGGCCAGATCTCTCCTGCTTAAAGCAGCCTTGCCCAAGGTTCAATTCAGAAAAAAAAAAAAAAAAAAAAAAAGCTGAAGGCCTGAATCCAGCCCCAACCAGGCAGCTAACCAGTCAGCAAGCACCAATAACACTTTGGGCAGGGCCACGCATGCCCGATCAAGGTCTCCTCTCCTTTCAGGTCCCTGGCTTAGTAATCGGTCCCCAAGTCTAGGCAGGACCGGGCTTCGGGTTTAATTAAGGAGTCACAGCAGCAAGGCAGGAGGGTATCAGGGAGACAGGAAGTTGCACATGGGGTTCGTCCTCCGTGGCAGGCTGGGGAGCAGCATGCTGGGACAGCTGACTTAGCCAGTCCTTCCAGAGCTTTGGAAGTTGTCTGCTGGTGACAGAATGTTAGCAGTCCAGCATCTCCACAGTCCAGCCCCACCAACAGCTACGCCTGGGGCCCTCCCTTAGCCCCAGCCCATGTGGCTCAGTTGGTTGGAGCGTTCTCCATAAACAGAAAGGTTGTGGGTTCAGTTCCCATTCAGGGCACATGCCTAGGTTGCGGGTTCCATCCCCAGTGAGGCACGTAAGAAAGACAACAGAATGATGTTTTTCTCTCACATCGATGTTTCTCTCCCTCTCTCCCTCCCTCACCCTCTCTCTAAAAATCAATAAGCATGTCCTCAGGTGAGGATAAAACAAAAAATATTCCTCCCTTAGAAGAGTTTTATTCCAGTTGGGTGAGTCCAGAACAGCGTAAAAATAAGGGGTATGAAGCCAGACCCCCATATATAAAAAAGCCTGAAACCTGATTTTAGGGGCTACACTGGGCAGCTGTATTTGTCCACAGGATCTGGAATCAGGGTATGCTGAAGAAAGTGACATATGCAAATGACCACGTGCCACCACTGTTGAGACCGGACTGACAGCTTTATCGTGCAGTCCCTAGATCTCTCAGGGCCTGTCTGTAAAGAGGCCTAGCGTTTTCTCTCGTCTTTGGGCAATTCCCCAGATGCCCAGACATGACTTAGCAAGGAAATCGGGTTTGACGTTTAAAACGCTCCTTGTGTTGCCAAGATAGCCTGTGTACTGAATTACTGAATGGTGCGGATATTTGCCATCCCTAGCCGCCCTTTCTCCTCTGCAGCTCCACTGCTTGGCTAGTCGTTTTAGAAATGCACCAACGTGAGGCTCTGCGCTCATCGGCATACGCTGAGCCAGATTCCAGTCATGCTTGGACAGCTGCCGAAACACCCAGGGCACCAGGCGTGGATCCAGGGTCACAAGAACCATAGATCTGCGTAAATAGGTATCTCGATGACCTCCACGCTGTTGCTCTAGAGATCAAATCTTAACATGTCTAAAACCAAAATTATTAATGAACCCAAAATCAGCTTCATCGTCTGTTGTTTTTTTGTTTTGTTTTGTTTTCTATTTTCATTCATGGTGCCACCATCCACCCAGGTGCCCAAGCCTGTGTCTTGGACTCACACTTAACCTGTGGCTTGTGTTGCCTCCTCACTCTGCAGCATGGGATTGGTCTCCAAGTTTTGTCTATTGAGTCTCTAAGCTATTTCTCTGATGGATTTGATTGCTTCCATTCTCACTACTCCCAACTCATTGGCTGTTCTCATCTCTCCTCTGGACTCCACACTGGTCCTTTCGGTCAGGTTCCCTTTTCTAATCCTTTGGCAACAGCAATCTAATCATATTATTGTCTAAACTTTTTTGTTATTCATTTGAGGATAAAGTCCAAACTCTTTAGCATGTTAGTCAAAAAGATCCCAATTTGAATATGAGTTCTGCTACTTGCAACTCTATGACATTGGGAAAGTCAGTTAATGTGTAAAATAAAAGTAATAACAACAGTGGGGATTAAGTGAAATAATATGTATAAGTGACATAGTTCAGTATCTGATGCCTAGAAAGTCCCAGAAACACCTATCTTTATCATTGTTTTTGCTATTCAAACCCTGGCATTCCCACTCTTTCCATCTTTGTCTCCTAATCAGAGGGTTACATCTTATACAACCATACACATTCCACAAATATGTTCTACCATCTCATTGTTTCCACTTCTGCATATACCATTCTTCTGCCTAGGATGATGACCTTTATCTCCTTGTCTGGCTAGGGAATTGCTACTCATCCATAAAGGCCTCTCTCTAATGTTACCTTCCCTGGGATGCCCTTAATACTTTCATCTTTGCATTTTCATAACCTTTGCACTCTATTGTTATCTAACTCTATGGCATTATTATCACTCGTTGCCTTGAAATATTTGTTCTCATTTGCCTCTCTTATAGTACAGTGAGCATTCTAACAGCAGAGAAAATGTATCCATTCAACCAACCATTCATTTAGTAATGCATGTGGCATCTCTTAGGAGCCAGGCATTGTGCTGGGCACTGCAGACACAAAGATGTCTAATGCACTTTTATTAACATCTGTATTAACCAGATGCTTACTTGCAGACAACAGCATCCACTCTTGTTTAAGCAGAGGGTTTTATTATAGAAAACTGGTAGCTCACAGAATCTTGGCAAGGGCCAGAGCCAGGCTTGGGGTCTTGTGTACATGGGCAGCAGCAATGCAGCTGGAAACTATGCAGACTAAGAAAAAAGGCCAACCACCCCAAGGCAATGTTCCAGTGGAAACACAATCACCATAGCCACCCTGAGCTGGTGGCTGGAACCCAGAAACTCAACTGTACCTGCCCCAGAGAAACCAGATATCACCAGCCAGTTTGCCAGGAGATCCAATCTTCATTGTTCACTTCTATTTGAAGTCACACAGACATATTTCTTTGATGGAACTTATATCGCTATCCTACATCCCAGCTGCAAGGGAGTCTTCTAAGTGGAACCTTTAGCTTTCCAGCTCAAAGAAGAAAGCAAGCTATGAAAGGTTTTGAATGGGTGTTGAGTGAGCCAAACTAGAATATCCTGGCTCTTAAAGAGCTCCAGCTTAGGGAGAGAGTCAGGCAAGCGAACAGACGTCATAGTATTATCGGTACCGTGCGGAGGCTGAGAGTCAGAGAGGAGTGATTATCAAGCCATTTGAGGGGGTTTTGTATACAAGATAAAGCACTGTATGCCAAGTTTTAAAAGCTTGCACTTTATCCTGAGGGCAATCGGGAGTCATTGAATGATTTAACACAGACAAGGGACATGGTCATATTTTAGATCTGGAACAATGTACCTAGATTGGAGAGGGGAAAAGCTAGAGACAGGAAAGACAGTTAGGAGACCATCACAGTCATCTGGAGAGGATGAGGAGGAGGAGGAAGAGGATGAGAATGATAATGTGAAGAAAAAAGATGGCACTAAAGCTAGAGAAAAGGGATGGAGACAAGGCAGACTGACCGTGGAGTTGAGGAGGATTGGGGCCTGCAAATCAATGCCCAGGTCTTGATTTGGCAGGACAGGTACATGGCGATATGCTTTGTCAAGGGGAGTTACACCAGGGAAGTTGTCAGTATGCCGGGAAGGATGAGTCCTTTTACATGCATGCTGCGAAACAGTTAGCTGTCAATGTGGCAACTTGGAGGTGCCTATGAGACATCCAGGTGGGGATGTTGAATAAGCAACCAGATAATCCAGATCTGGTGCCCACGAAGGAGGTCTGAGCTATAGAGTAGCCATCTACTGCTTTCTTTCCCAAGACATTCTACCAATCTTGTTTGGGGGCAACTCTCTTTCTGAGTAACCACGGGCTTGTGAGAAACTGATCCCTCACCTCTGTGAGTAGCTATTTAGCCAGGCTGTCCAAGCAGAGCCCACTGCCCTCAGCCACAGAGACTGGTGCAGCGTGCTCACATGACCCACACCGAGCTAGACAATAAAAAGCCTGCCCAGGCTTTTGCTGGACACAACAGGGAGGTTGACAGGTTGAACAATGAATCCCTTGAGTATCCAAGGGCCATTTTTCCATCTATGAATGAATATCAAGGTGCTGGGTGTTACCAGGAGGCTGACTAGCTAAAGAAGAGGGGAAGTGAGTCACCCAGATTGTCATAACTTTGTGTCTCCTGCACCAACAGCAAGACCTGCACATGGTAAGCACTCAATGTAAGTTTAATGAGTGAGAAAGCGCAGGAAGCTTTTAAAAATGTATTTATAAGGTATGGTTCTACATTATATCAGATCACTAAAAAAGTTGTACTTTGAGATTTTAAAAAAACTATCACAAGATTTCATGGCTAGGCAGACATTTCAAAACAGGCAGATTCCAAGTTTTCTTCAGGGAGTAGGGTAAGGAGGATTTCACTGAGTATATTGTATTATTTTGCACAGCCATTCCCTTTGATTGTTTGAAGACATAGATGAATAATGTTTAACACATTACAATATTAATACCATATCTAACAAAGTCACTGACTACTTTCCTTCAAATGGTTGATGTCATAAGAATAATCAGGGTATAACAGCAGGACTTACTTTAAAAGTCTCAGAACCTTGTTTTTTTTCTAGGGGCTGGTACAGACAGACAGCAGGTCTGATTAAACCGCAAAACAACAAAGGCAATATAAATTAAATTGCCATTTCTATCGAGTAGGATTGAACATATAAACAGATATGTAATACATATTGCTTACCATTGTGTACCATAATTCATAACTTGTGTTTTGCATGGAAGCTACCGAACTAAACTAAAAATCTTGCCATGGTCCTGGCTGGTGGCACAGTGGATAAGGCACCGGCCTGCGAACCCAAAGGTTGCTGGTTCAATTCCCCAGCCAGGGCACACAACCAGGTTGCAAGCAAGGTCTCCAGCCAGGTTCGTAGCTGGAGGCAGGTGAAAGGCAACCATACATTGATGTCTCTCTCCCTCTCTGCCTCTCTGCCCTGCCCTTTCCCTGAAAATAATAAATAAAATTTTTTTTTAAATCTTGCCATGATTCTCCATTTTGCTCCTTTCTTGGGCTAACAAAGAAAACAGGAAATATGGAGAGCTTGCAGATCTGGTCGTGGGTAATTAATTCACTTGACCCCTCATTTTCTTTAGACTTCTCCATGTCCACCAGAAACGGACATGTGTCCTGGGCTTTAATTAAACAAGTCACCCAGAGGGTATTAGCACCACTTTTCTTGCATGCTAAGAATATAAGGGTGCTGCTGGCAGTTGGAATTTATCTTGGGTTGTTGGGCACTTGAGGGAGAGGAAGGCTGAACAGAAAAGAAAGGACGGGGAGAATTGAGCAGTCACGGTTGCTGCCGTAAAGAAGGGTTTGCACATCCCTCCTTCTTAAGCTCTAATAATAAACAAGCCAGCCAAAAAGGCACCAAGTCCCCCTCACCTGTATTTGTCCTTTTCCTTTGCCCTGTGCCTCCCAGATCCCACCCTGCGGTTTCCGGCTGCGGTCTTCATGGAAGGTTGCACCTCTCCAGAGTCCCTGGAGCCTGATGTTTGTAGAAAGGAAGCCTGAACTTAGTTGGGCTGAATGGAAGGGTTTCTTCTAACAGAAGATGGAGAAACATTGCAACACATGCACAAGATTGCAATTTTCTAATCCCCGGGGAAATTCTGGCCTAATGGCGGAGCTAAGTACGACACAGATGATTTTCAGCAGCACAGGTACTGGCTGGAGGAGTGCTTGGGGCAGGAGGCAATCTTACTAACTAAACAAATACCAACCCTCTCTACTTCCCCATCTTCTTTCTGAACTTGCCTGTCTTCCTCTTCTCAGATGCCTTCTTTATTTACCCTATCTTCCGGCTATTTCATGCACCTCTTCCTTTCCTTAGGGAGAAAACAGTGCATTCTATTAAAGTGACCTTCCAGAGACAACAGTCAGAAAGGAGATAGGACATGTGTGCAAAGGGCGAGAATATCAGCCAGTGGCAAAACCAGTGCTCAGTTAACATTTGTTGAATGACTGACAGACAGAAACGCATCTGGATAACTCATACAAGCTAAAAAGCTTTGAGTACAACATAGACTAAAACAGACTGTTCTTTCCCCTGCTCTCTTCCTATCCTGTCCTACCCTCCCACTGACTTCTCTGGACTTCCCACCCCGGGAATTACAGACTAAAAACATTGCTTTCACTTGGTTAAGCCCTCAAAATGAATAAATAAACTACACAAACTACATGCCTGGAGGAGTGGAGGGACCAGTATTGTAAATGAGAACCCCAGACTGCTGTCATGTTGATATCTAGAGAATTCTACAAGGTCTAACATCGTATACATCAGAGATTCTAAGACTAAAAAGTCCCCAAATTGTTTGATCCTTTTTGGTCAACTCAGACTGAAGTACTGAAATGCATACTAATTCTACTATCTTGGAGCACCTGCTATGCGCCAGGCCTTTCAATAAATTATTTGGTTCAATCATCTAATAACTCTAGTTCTATCTCTTCACTCCACACCGAGGGTCAGGGACATTAAGGAACTTGTCCAAATAGCACATGGCAGAGTTAGAACTTGAACCCAGGGCTGTCTGCGTCCCAGCTGACCACCGCCACACCCCACCTAAAGAGGAGACTGGCCTCATTTGCATTTGATTTCAACAAACAGTGCAAACTAGTCCCCTGCTGTGCTGCATTTTAGAATTCAAGTCTGATCATTTTCCTGCAGGCCAGCTTTTCTCATAAGAGGATCCCATTTTGCCTGTTACAGAGACAGCTGTCCCCACAGAAAACCCTGGTGACCCATTAAACTGTTCTCATGAAAACCACCTCTGGCCAGGCCAACAGGAACCAAGATGAGGAGGCGCCCCTCATCTAGAGCCCCTGGTGATTTAAAGAGGGGTTGGCTTCTCGGCCTAGTGGCCTAGAGGGGCTGGTACAGGTACAAACACTATTAGGCAAAGGCACAGAAATAACAATTCATATGAAGCTTTAATCTCTAAACCATTATAAGGATAATGAGTGCACTTCACAATAATTGCTGGAAGTGAGAGTAGGGAAGATAACATTGGAAAAGTCCTCTCTCAGCTTCAGTTTCTCCATTTGCAAAGCAGGGAATGCCATGTCCACCAAGCCCCCAAGCCCACAGAGGGCTTAAATCAAATGCTTAAAATTAATGAGCCAAGAACAATTAGAAACAGGTCTGTGTTTCTGGCAGCGGCTGCACTGACCACAAGAGCCTTGCCCTACCAGAAGGCAGGTTCCCCTGCACAGCCTCCCCTCACGCTGGAAATCCAGCTCACTTAGACAACAGGCGTCTAGGCAACATCTTTGAGCCGGAGGGACTCTAGGTTATTCCCAAATCTGTGGCTTCCCTGGCAGGCTTCCTGTGAGTTTGGTGAATCACTCAATGGTGCCTGGGGCACCTGCCAGGCTTCACCTTTCTGGGCATGTTTGATCATCCTTGTCCAGCACCCCTTGGTGTGTAGCATCCACCCATCACACTGGGTCATCATGCTCAGGGAGGAATGGGGTAATTGGGTGCTGCCGTCTTTCCGCTGTCCCTATTCGCATTTTGGCTTTTGCCTATCCCGAACTCACCTGAAGAACCACCAAGAAGCAGGCAAAGAGTATCTAAAGAAGACAGTAGTTACAGCCACTATGAACATTTGATGTTTGTATATCTGTCTCCAATTCTTTTAGGCATATACTCAGGAGTGGAATTGCTGGGTCATATGCTATGATTTCATTCATATAAAGTATTCATAATAAACTACACATTACATAAGTACATTATAACATTGCAAATACCATAAATGGGTAAAAGTAAAATTGGTTTTCTGAAAATGTGTTCTGTGCTTTTAGACTTAAGTTCCACAAATTTTAAAAAATGATTCATTTTCATAGAAAGTATCATTTATAAACAGAAATGTTTTCTTGTGCTAATAATGCTGTAAGAAGGAAAAGTAAAGGAGTTTTTTTCTGCTTAAAAATACATAGTTATTGGATATTTCTAGCTACATTAAAAATAAAGTATGATTTTAAACTGGAAAAAAAAAAAGTATTCATAATAGGTAAATGCATAAATACAGAAAGCAGATTGCTGGTTGCCAGGGGTTATGGGGAAGGGGGAATGGGAAGTGACAGCTTAATGGATTCAGGGTACCTTTGGGGGTGATGAAAATGTTTTGGAACTTCATAAAAGTGTGACTGTGCTAAATGCCACTGAACTGTACATTTTACAATGATTAATTTTATTTATGTCAATTTCACCTCAATTAGATATGTAGATTTAATTTAGGGCCTTAGAACTGCCTTTCCAGGGAAATGCAATGTGAAGTAAAAGCAGCTGACAGCATAAGAAGCCTAGATACCTTGACCTTGAATGCATTTAGGAGCAGTGATATTGTGTAGGAACGGAGGTGGTCTGGTAGTTTCAGAATCATGAAAGACAAAAATCTTCATACTGTCAATATCACCATCGGTGTTCCTTAAAATACGGTAAGGCTTTTAAACCTCTTTGATGACCAGTATTTACAGTCTTAGGTACAAAATTCTATACAGTACTTCTCATGTACCTCGAAGTTAAGAACCTCTGGGCTAGAAAAAAGGGGGAAAGGCAAGTTTATATGCATATGTCTGGTTCTTCTAAATATTCCACCTTGATAAAGGTGGGGAGGAATACAGTATGGGAACTATAGTTGATAACATCGTATTGCATATTTGATAGTTGCTGAGAGAGTGAATCTTCAAAGTTCTCGTCACAAGAAAAAAAATTTGTAATTATGTATAGTAATAGGTGTTAGCTAGAATTTTGTGATCATTCCGCAACGTATACAAATATTTGAATCAAGATGTTACACCTGAAACTAATGTGTTATATGTCAACTATACCTTAATAAAGCAAACAAAAACATCCCAGGACAGAGCAGAATACATAAACAAATGGGAAAACATACCATATTTTCTGAAAGATGATTCAATATCATTTTCCTTTCTTATGTAAAGAGTATACTGATCTTCTTAATTTGATTTTTAAATTTAGCATAATCTCAATAAACCTGTACATAGAAAAAAATGGAGGAAAGGAAATTTCGAAAATGTTTCTACTTGTTTGTAAGTTTTAGTCCCATTCTGTATACATCTTAAATCTCTATGATATCATCTTTGCACATGGTAATGGATTTATTTGTCATAGAGGAAATTAAATGAGATGATTACATCTCATTTGGGAGAGGGTTGAGAGAGGTTGGGCCCTGTTAAAGGATAATATATGTATTTTTAAAGATAAAAATCATAACTCAAAATGATCATATGGCAAAGATTTTGTTTAACTCTCGATTAACAAGAAAACCAGCAGGCATTACAAAAGAGAGGTCAAAGAGAACTCCAAGTTCCACACATCCATAGTTGAATAAGGAACGCTAAAATGAACTGACAAATGGATGTGAGCCTGTTCAATGGCCACAGGTTGACCACCAATTGCATTCCAGTGAGCACACCTGTATTCCTATGGCCGGGGATTATTACAATTAGTTCCCTACAAGCAAACATCTACCTCTGTGGAGTTGTAAATAGCCTCATGAAAGTCTAAGGCAGCCCTGGCTGGTAGCACAGTGGGTAAGGCGCTGGCCTGCAAACCCAAAGGTCGAAAGTTCGATTATCCAGCCAGGGCACATAACCAGGTTGCAAACCAGGTCTCCAGTCAGGTGTGTGGCTGGAGGCAGGTGAAAAGCAACTATACATTGATGTCTCCCTTCGCCTCTTTCTAAAAATAATGAAATAAAATCTTAAAAAAAAAAAAAAAAGACTAAGGCAGGCCGTTGAGCCCACCAAAACAACCACTCATTTTAAACTCATTCCCATTTCCCCCCTACGTTTCTCAAGTCTGCGTGTGCTTTACAGACCTCCTCCAATTGAACTGAACCCATCTCTCTTTCTCTAACCCTTCAGGATGCTCCAGGGTCATAGCCAGGAGGCTAGAAAGGTACTTTCTCCCACTTGCTTGTGCTGGACTGTCCAAGCACTGGGCATAGGGTTGCTCTCCACCTAATGGATTCCCTCTGAGAAGCCTAACATGTCTTTAATCAAGTGGCAAAAACAGGGCTAAAAGATGGCTAAAACCTTTTCCTCGGTGACATTTATTTGTCAGGCTCACTCCCGCTGTTTCTTCACCACCCCCACCCCTGCCATGGCCTCTTTCTGGTTACATGGTATTTGCTTTCAGATCTTGCCTGGTAGGTCTTTACCCATATGGACCTGACTTGCTTATTGGAGAATTTGATTAGCAATTACCCAGGCTGCAGTTTCTATTCTCTTCGTTTGGCATCCTTCTCAGGGTGACTCAGCTGCCTGACACCTCTGGACACCCAGCTGGGCCATGCCATTATTGTGTTCCTGCCACTTCTCATATTCAAATGTTCCCCTGCATGAATCCCATTGCTCTAGTTGAAGAGAGGATGGCTCCTGGCTGGGGTAAAATTGTGGTCAGCAGTTTGAAACAAAGAGAACTATATTACAGACCCAATATGAATTTCTTTCAGGGTTAAAAGCCTTGTTTTCTCTAAGCTAGAAACTGGGTTCTGGATGGAGACCAGAGAAGGAGACAAGCAGCATGAGGCTGAGAATAGAGTTTATAGAGGACTCTGTTCCCATCCTTGCAAAGGTTACCGTCTAGTTAGGAAGATGGAGAATTCTGCATTAGACAGGATTCTCCAGAAAAGCAGGACTTTTACAATGTGTGTGTGTGTGTGTGTGTGTAGAAAGGTAAATGATAGAGATAGATAGATAGATAGATAGAGATAATAAAGGTTTATTTTAATGGCTTGGATTGGTTTATGTGATTATGGAGGCTTAGCAAATCCAAAATCTGCAGAATGGGTCAGCAGGCTGGAGCCCTAAGGATGAGCTGATGTTGCAGTTCAAGTCCGAAGGCCATCTGCTCCCAAATTCATTTCCTTGGGGGTAGGTCAGACTTCTGTTCTATTTAGACCTTCACCTGATTGGAGGAGGCCCACCCATATTATGCAGAGCAATCTGCTTTATACAAAGGCTAAAAGCATCCTCACAGAAGCACCCAGAATAATGTTTGACCAACATCTGGGCACCCCAGCCAAGCTAACACATAAAATTAACCATCACACATTCCCAGGACCATAGCCTGGTTCTTGGGAGTCAGTGGGTTGCTGGTCCAGGTATTGAAGACTTTGCTAAAGAAAGGCTAATTCAGGAAAAAGGGAAAGGGAAACGTGGTCTCAGAGGAGCCCAACAGCGGTCAGAGGAAACCAAGCCCAGCCTTGTGACTTCCCTGCCCAGCCCTTCTAACTGCCCTCCCTTGCTACCTGTGTTAACTTCAGGCTTATTAAAGAATTCCTAACAAGCTCCCCAAAGGAGAAAAGACAGCCCATCATAGCCTTGTTCAGGCCAAATACTCTTGTGAGGACTCAGTGAGCACCTGGAGGAATCTGCACTTCCTTTTCTTAATTCCCAGGATGCCCTGCGACTCCTCCTCACAGAGTTACAGTTTACCTGTGCTTGCAAGGGACGGGACTGGGACCAGGCAGTAGCCCATTGTGAGGCAAAAGTGACGGAACCAGTGCTGGACAGTGCAGCACAAACATAAACCTCCTCTTTCTCTCTGTTTGGGGCTTCAGGTCCTGGGTATACATTAAATGGTAGCTCCTCCCAAAAGTAACGCCCACACCCTTAATTCCTAGAACCTGTGCGTATGACCTTGGGTGGAAAAGGAGTATAATTAAATTTAGGATTTTGAGATGAGATCAGTCTGATCGTCTAGGTGGGCCCTAAACCCAGTAACAAGTTTCCTTGTAAGAGAAAGGCAGAGGGACATTTGAGGCCGAGAAGGAGGCCGGTGAAGATGGAGGCAGAGACTGGAGTTCCTGGGTTACTAGCCAAGGTGCACCTGGAACCACCAGAAGCTAGAAGAGGCAGGGACACCTATTTCGAATTCTTATCCTCTAGAACTGGGAGATAATGAATTTCTGTTATTTTAAGCCACCAAGGTTGTGGTAAATTGTTACAACAGGCCCAAGAAACTAATGCACCTTACTAGTGGCCCTTAGAAGTTGTCAAGGCCTTACAGATGCAGGTAGCAAAAGGAGCACTTGGCACTGCCTGAGAGGAGGCCAACGTGGTGTCCTAGCTATAGAGAAAGTGTGATGACATACACAAGTGCATTCATTCATTCCCCTCAACAGGCCTTTAGTGCCAGTCATGTACCAGGCATTGTGTTAGGTGCTTAGTATGCAAAGATGACCAACACATGTTGGGAAGGATGTGGCTTCAAAGCTGACTGGCACAGGTATTATTTGGTCCAGGCCATTTCTAAGAACAAATAAACCATCTCATGATAAACTATGCCTGCCCTTCTGCTCTGGTTTGCTGCTGCTTTGGTCCAGACTGCACTTTCTCTCCTGGATCTCCGCTAACATCACTCCCCTGGTCTCCAGAATATTACTAGCCAAAATCCTTTCTTCCCTGGTCCGCCTAGCAGTAGCTCCCTGTGGTAGTTATAGTTTCCCTGCCTGAGTTTGATCCCTGATCTTATTACCATTTACTAACTGAGTAAATTTAGGAAAGTATTTACAATTTGTTGGCCTCAATTTTCCCATCTATAAAATGGGGATATAGTGTCTGCCTCACAGCACTACTGAATGGATTAACTAAGAAAAGTGTCTAGTTTCCAGCAAATACTCAATAAATAGCAGCTATCACTATTTTTGCAGAACCGGTTGCCTTTCCTAGTTGTCCTTTGTCTCCCATTTGGAGGCCTAGGATCCCTACTGGCCTAACCTGGGAAGTTTTGTTTATCCAATATAGCCAGGAAGACATCTTTCAGAATGTGTGAGGACACTTGGCCTGGAGCCAACTGAAAAGAACAGCAATAAAGAGAGCAACCTGGCAGATAGTATACCACAGAGAATGAAATGGGGTTTGGACTGACTCAACAGTGTGCCTGCCCAGATTTTCAGAGAAGTAGGTCTGCAACAAGCAAAGAAATCAGGGTCCATGAGTCTGCCACTCCCTTTCATGTTCCTGCACATTTAAGAAGGATAAGAACTAGGAATTTCAGATGCTCTTAATTCTCTTCTGAATCTTAGATTTTAAATTCATTAAAAGTGGCACTTGGGACTCAAACGAATACTTGTATGCACATGTTCATAGCAGTACTATTCACAATAGCCAAAAGATAGAGACGACCCAAATGTCCATCAGCAAATGAGTGAATAAACAATTGTGGTGCTTATATAAAATGGGATATTATTCAGCCATGAAAAGAATGAAGTAGTAGTACATGCTACAACCTGGATGAACCTCAAAAACATTATGCTAAGTGAAAGAAGCCAGATATCAAATGCCACATATTGTTTGATTCCATTTACATGAACTATCCAAATAGGTAATTTTACAAAGACAAAAAGAAGATAGGTGGCTGGGAGTCGGGGTGGAGGAATGAGAAGTAACTGCTGAAGAGGTAAGGGCTTTCCTTTTGGGGGATGAAAATGTTTTGGAAATAGTTACATTCCATAGTGAACGTACTAAATGTCATTGAGTTGTTCACTTTAAAATGGCTATTTTACGTTCTGTGAATTTCACTTCAATTTTAAAAAATGACCCTCCAACATGACCGAATCCAGAATCTGAAAACCATAAATTCTACCTCCTCCTCCCAAGTCTGGTTCTAGGATTTTTACTTACTGTTATACCAGCAGAGAGAAAGATGCTTCAGATTTGGAGCCAATGCAATGACTCATTCTTTCATGGGGATTATTTTGGAAAGAGCCAACCAAAAAGCCAGATCAGGTCATCTACAAAAGATGTATTTGATTTCAGAGGCAATTTGTACTAAGTCATGGTATCTTTCTTACATTCAGTGAAAGCTTCCATGCCAGAAATATTAGTGCTTTTTAATACCTCCCCCACACCAACTGTAAGATCTCTCACCAGCTTTCTGGATTTGCAGCGAACCTCTTATTCCTTTAAAATATGGTTGGCCAAAACCATGAATGGCCCCATCTGACATATGGTAAGAAAATCACTCCTCCCCCTGCTGTATGTATCTGTTCTCTAAAAGGTTTTCTCAAAAGATATTCCTCGTAGCAATTATTCAAATGTGTGGCTAAGGTAAGGTTACATTTGGAGGAACTATTTCTAATTCAGATGAAATAAATGCCAGAATCTCCAATCAGTGCTGTGGATACCTAAGAGCAAATGACCCCCCTGTACCTCTAAGCTGGAATCCTCCTTCTCACTCACCACTCAGTGTAAGCACTCAGGGCTGGGATAGAAGCCTGTCAATGTTGGGAATCTAGACTTCTTCCAGATTGTTTACCTGGTAATCCTATGATGTTGACCTTACTTATGGAGGACCCCTGATCCACAGAGATCCTTTGGTGCTGTGGATGAAACGAATACTTCCCAGGTAGCTTGTCCTATTGGGGGAAGGCTGGCTAGTGTCTCGAGGACAAAAGCCCAGTTTGCTGTTCTCCCAGATCTTTTATTGAAAATGGTAAACTAGAACGCATGTCGCTTGTCAATCAATGCTAAACAATGCTAATTACAGGAAAACGGATATTGTTCAGGAATAATAAGTGAAGGAACACTGAGATTTCAATCAGGTCAGGATGTGCGTTCAAATTTTAAAAATCTCTGCTGTTGATACAACATAAGAATTAAGCGAGGTGAAAGAATAGGCCAACCTTCAAAGGGGCTTAAGTTTATTCTCATGGTCCAATTTCCACCAGGGCCCACTGGCTATATAGCATCAAGGCACTTATGCACCCAGCTTTCCTGGTTTTTCGGTCAGGTGTTATAGGCTTCATCTGGTCTGTGTGGGGCTCCAAGCCTTGATGCTTTCCCAGGGGGACCCTGACACTTATTCACACAGCCCAAAGTGGCTCAATCATACATCCACACTCCAGTCTGCAGAAAAAGGGAAAGAAGAGTGGTGATGGACAAACACACTTCCTTTTAGAAACATGACCTGAAAAATTCACACATTGCTTCTGCTGATATTTCACTAGCCAGATTCTAGTTACACTGTCATATCTAGCTGCAAGGGAGGCTGGCCAAGTGCCCAGGTTAAACTCCTGTACCTATAGAAAAGGGGGTGAGTGGGTATAGACTCAGCCCCACTGGCCAACGTAACGTTACTGCCTTATCAATATCTACAGCCTCTTTACAGACATTCAAAATGTCAGAGACATGCTCCACCCCTAAGCCTTTACCCATGTTCTTCTTGAACGTATAAAGTTCTACCCACTCCCCCACACCTTCATTGTTCCTTCAGGTCTCATCTTCTTTCCAAAACTTTACCTGACATTGCCCACAGTGACTACCCATGACATTCTTTAATATGCTGTCCTATATAACTAAGGCTTCATTTCAGAACTAGACAATAAGTTTTTTGAGAACAGAGTCCATATTGTATCCTCTATGATTTCTACTTTAGTGCTGAGCATACACATGTGCTTAACAATAATGCTCTGAAGTGAATTGAATTTGATTAGGGTGATGTGCTGAATAATTTTGGACAATATTCTTATTTTCCTTTAATTATGCTATTTCCCCCCCTGAGTGCTCTGCATAATCAATATATATCCATATATAATACATAATTATATATAACCTGCATTATATATATATAATCTTTATAAGTATATATATATATATATATATATATATATATATATATATATATACACACACACACACACACATTTGTCCCTCAAGAAAAAAAATTATTCTTATTTAGTTTTCTTATTCAATTGTCTCCTGGACAACTTTGCATCAACATTATCTACACTGTTCCAAAAATTAAATAGGATGGCCTGACTGGTGTGACTCAGTAGTTTGGGCATCATCCCACCAACTGAAAGATCCCAGTTCCATTCCTGGTCAGGGCACATGCCTGGGTTTCAGGCCAGGACCCTGGTTGGGGGCAAGTGAGAGGCAATGATTGGTGTGTTCTCTCTTACACGTTGATGGTTCTCTTCCTCACTTTCTCCCTCCTTTCCCCTCTCTCTAAATGTTAAAATATTTTTAATTCCAATTTTTAAAAAATAAATAGGATAAGAATAGCCTAAGCATTTAGTACAGGACTCTGCACATAGTTGGTGCTAAATAAATGCTAAGAGAAAAAAGTCAAGGGCAGAGTATAAATGTAAACTGAGTTGAAGTGCTTAAATTGATTGCAAGAGTAAGAATTCTGGTTTAAACTTTGGCTTTTGTACTTATTCACAGTGTTGCAAAGTATTAAATGAGTTGACTAATGTGTGTTTGTCATTTTCTATTATCTCTCAGCTTATTCTATACTTTGATTTGTCATGCTGTGTAGGCTTGCAGTATGAAAATCATATTTTCCAGATTCTCTTGCCAGCTAATTTCCAGTGAGGATCTGTCATTGGGAGGCACAACTGAAAGAGTGGAAAGCAGGAGAAGAGAGGAAGGGACTCTCTCCTTCCACCTTCTGCTGGTCAACTACAACTGTGGTGCCTTTAGACACCCTTTGCACCAGCATCAGGCCAATTTCTCAAGGCCCCTCAGTGCCTCCTTGGCAGTCCCAGTAACAGGTGCAGGATGGCCCTGCAGCAACCCAGCTCCTAAGGCAGTGGTTCTTCCACAGTATTCCTAGGTGCTGGTTATATGTACCTCTTTCCTTTCGTCACTTTCCAACCCCAGCTTTTAGGTTGCTTCCTGTATTTACTTACCTCACTCTCCCTTGGAGACATTCCAACACCTGTGAAATCCGTTCATCATGTTACCTGCCTTCTGGTTGAAATACTTTGCACAAATTCTGTTTTCCTGACTATATTTTGACTGATGCAGTATCCAGCATGCTCAATGCATTTCATCTTCTCAACAAATGTTAGTTCTCCCCTAAGTGATTCTATTCTGTTGTGTTGGAAAAGAGTGTGTAATGAAGTAATGACATAATACTTTTACTTTTTAAAGTCACATTTCTTTTTAGAGTTCTTGAGCTTTTTCCATAGGCTCCCAGTATTACATAGGCCTCTGGTTCTCAGCCTTAGGCATGGATCATAATCAATCATGGAATCCTCAAAAGTACAGATGTTCAAGCCCACTGAGATCCTGTATTTCAAGGGATAGACAGGCCTGAGTTGTATTTATTTGGAAAAGTTCTCCAGGTAATTACCTGTGCTAAAGTTTGAGGACTTCTAGTTTGGAGACTCAGAATATAAATCATTAATAAGTATGATTTCCTAATGCCTCACAGATATTGAAATGTTACCTGTTTCTTGGTCTCTCAATAAATGTTGTTTGATAATGATACTGCCACCTTATCCCAATAAAGGTGAATATTATCTTATTTTAGTGATACCAACTTCAGACCAAACATGAGCTGATTTTCTCCCATGGTAGTTGCTTGGTTCAATTAAAAAGCAAATTGGATGAATGGTAAGTGGAAGAATCAAGCACCATTTGGTCAAACCTGGCTGTATCCAAAAGAAACCAGGATTGGAGGTGAATATCAGCCAGTTGAGAATACGGTTTTCAAAAAAGGAATTGCAAGCATTTTAGATAATGTCTTCCAAGATGACTATTTTAAAGGATAGCTCTCATTCTGAGTAAACAGACCACATAAGTGTGTGTTTTCTAATTAACCTAACTTTATAATATTATATTTACAGAAATTTTTCTCAATTCTTTCTCTAAATATAAAGATCCCCAGCTGTTCAGGGTATCTTCCCTCTCTATCATGACCTAAGGCAATGAGATTGTCTGAAAAACACATAGATTTGGGGAAAAGTTAGATGTGTAAAT
Source organism: Noctilio leporinus (assembly GCA_004026585.1). Taxonomy (NCBI): domain Eukaryota; kingdom Metazoa; phylum Chordata; class Mammalia; order Chiroptera; family Noctilionidae; genus Noctilio; species Noctilio leporinus. Next base: position 36,644 of record PVIW01005346.1, read on the forward strand.
CTGTGCCGAAACTACTTACTCTCTCTGTAATGTAAAGCAAGTTACTTGAGCTCACTACACTTTAATTTTTCTTATCTGTATAATGAGTACGATAATACTTATCCCAATGGAGTAATTGAGAGGATTAAAGGAAATATATGCAAGTGCTTAACACAGGGCTTTGTCCCAGAGCAGACAGACAGTCAATAAATAATTACTATTATTAAGACAAACATTATTGTTTTCATTAATATGTGGATGTAGTATTGAGGGAGATGCTCCTGGATCATTACCAATGTGTCTGTTTAAAAGGACCAGACATGATGTCTCTCTCCCTCTCTGCCTCTCTCCCTTCCCCTCTCTCTAAAAAATAATAAAATATATTTTTTAATTAAAAATAATAAATAAATAAATAAAAAGGCCAGACAGCTGAGCCCAGAACAACCCATGTGAGTTCTGAGAAGAGTGGAGAGGACCTAACAATTGCACACTGGAATATTTTCTTCTTTTGGTCCATCTATGGGATCCTACAAAATGGGGAAGTTTTATCATCTCAAGTTATTACATCAGTATGTTAGAATGTTAATACAAGAGATCTCATTTACCCAGTAGTCTTGGGAATAGAGTGTTCTGTATGCTCTAGATAACAGAAGCTTTCTCCTGTGAGAACCAACACTATTCCCAAAATATTAATCATTTGGAGGGAAACCACTCAAAAAGCATGTTACTCGCTTGCTAAGGCAGAAGACACGATTTAGATTTTTTGTTATAACCAGGATCATCATTATGAATCTCGGTTGTGGCATGGAATGGTAGTTCAGGGCTGGGCCTACTTTTTGATTTTTCTGCCAGGTCCTTCCTTGATGTCAGTATTGTCTAGATATGACAGGCTTGAGACACACTATACTCACCAACCTTGAAAACAGACAGACGCCCAGAACTCCAATGTTCAGGAGAGGAACCATGTATGTACTACTTGGGACATTGGTTCTTCAGTAGACAGAACCTGGAGAGAGACCCTGTTTCACCTATGTAGCCCTGAGAAAATTACTGAACTGAACCTCAGTTTCTTTACAGTTCAATGAGGATAAAAATAGTACCTACCTTATAGGGGAGTCTTGGGTCTTAAATATAAATAGGCATAAAGTACTTAGCATGGACAGATAGTAAATGCTCAGTAAACAGTATCCACTATTACTATTACCACTAGCAAGCAAGGTCTCCAGAAAACTCTGACTTCTTTACTGCAAACTCATCAACAACCCCCTTTGTGCATCTTTTCTTCCATCTGTTAATAAGATCTATTAGAAGGAGTATCCCGAATAGCCAAAGACTAAAGCCATCTCCGGTGAAACTCTGGATGAGAGAATTTCAGTCAAAGGAGAACTTCAGTTGTTTTGTCAAAAGGCAATCCAATCATTCTTATAAGGGCCAAGTTTTTTCTGCCCAGGGCCTGGCCACCCAGACCCGCTGTGTCTTCACCTCTGTGAGTCACATGGGCAGACACACCAGGAGCAGGAGTGGGCTCCAAGCACCAAACACCTCAGGTGGCAAAATGGCAGGAGCCCCCAGAGCTGATCATCTGGCTTCATTCACAGCACTAGAAAGGAACGCGCTGCAGAGCAATGGTGATGCATCTGACCGCGTGATGAGGGTTCAGGAGACTGGGCATGTCTCCACGTGGTGATCTTTTACATACTGAGATGGGTGATTAACATCCTCAGTGTGTACTAGTCTGGCTGTTTCCCCACTAGGGGATATAGTTGAAGATCACTCTGAATTTAAGTGAAGACAACAACAGCTGCAGCCTTTGTTTCAGCCCAGATTGCGAGCTGCTGAGCAGGCCTCAGCCCTGCCAGTCATTATGTGCGAGCTCCATTAATAAACCGACCATGACATTGGACACATGAATCTGTGGACAAGTGTTTCATCAAGCGCGTGCCACCGGTTAGGGCCCAAGTCTTTGTCCCATTTTCCTGTTGACACATGCTTCTTCCAGGGACTCACACCTCAAAATGATATTCCCACGATATGTGACAGAATGGAGATTGGCTGACAATTTTTTAATTTTACATTTCTAGGCTTGTTCTCTCGCCACCAAACCTACACAGCCTCTATTTACTAATCAGCAGCTGTGCCTCTGTATACAGCATTGCTGTCTTACAAAGTTGGGGGCACATTGAGTCTTTACCAAGTAAATCGTATTGTAAATGCATTAGGTGACCTTGAAATTGTATTAGTTCTTTATTCCTGCCTAACAGGTTACTTCCAAAACATAGTGAATAACACAATAATAGATATTTATTGTCCTCACAATAGCTATGGTTTAGGAATTCAGACATGCCTTGGCTGGGCAGCTCTGGAGTGGGGCCTCTCATGACATTACAGTCACAATGACTGTTGTCACTTGAAGGGCCTATTCACTCACAGGGCTAGCAGGCTGGTGCAGTTGGCGAAGGGAACCTCACTTTCTTCCCACCTGGGCCTCCTAAGCTACTCAAAAGGCCTCACGGCAAGGCCATTGGCTTCTCCCAAAGTGACTTCCCCCAGAGCCAATTGAAAGCTGTTCTTTTGTCAAAGTCACATTCCATTTGTTAAAAGGCATCAGTCACTCAGCTGAGGAGGAAATTAGCTCCACTTTTGACGGGAGTAGTATCACAGAATTAGTGAATAAATTTAAAAACCATCACAGACATTTAGCGGTGAATCATTCATTCAACAAATATTCGTTGAGGATCTACTATATGCCCACGCTGTTTTAGATGCTTGGAATACCTCCTGGACAAAAGAGACTAGAAACCCTTCCTGCCCTTTGTGGAGTTAAATGCTGATAGAGACAGACCGAAAATAGCAAAAAAGCATAATAAGTCCATTTTATAGTGGGCTGTAAGTTTAAGTGCTCTATGGGCATAGGGAGTGGAGATAGGATGGGAGAAGAGGGCTTTGTAATCCTGGACTCAGGTTACATTTCAAATAGGGTCATCAGACTTGCCCTCCCTGAGAAGGTGGAGTGGGGCAGGTGATGGTTGGAGAAGCCAGCATGTGACCACAGAGCCCAGCCCCGCCATGAACCCTGGGTGTTGCTTCTGTGTCCCTTGTTGGGTGTGACTGGGAAGAAAAAGTTTCTCTGCAGCCAGTGAGAACTGTGAGCATCCCCCAGCCCTAAATCACCTAGGAAGAAGTTTCCCTGTGGCCACTCCAGCCGCCAGTGCCCCTTGTGACTGCTCAGGGAGCTTCTGAGACACTTGGAAACATGGTACAGGCAGCCTGTGTGCCCGACACAGCATGCCCAAGCTGGGAGGACAGTGAGTCACTCAGTCCTGAAGACATCACGTGTGGAGGAGCAGCACTTTTAAAATGCTGAATGTGCCATTTTAGTGTTTAAATTCAATCATGGTGTTCTACAACTGGAGTCAAGTCCCAGCCCAGAGAACAGTTGAATTTTGAAGGTTTCTGAATCATGAAGGGAGGGAGCTGGAAGGAAAAGATATTTCAGGCTCGGGTGTCGCCAAAGAGGGGTCAGTACACAGCTGGCCGTGTAGACACTTGCTGATAGGCGGCCAAGGGCTGGAGGAACTGGGGATGAAGCGCTACAGGGCAGGTGCCAGGGGATGCAATGGGGCACCAGTTCTAATACAAGCAGGCTTGAGGGGCCAGAGGGCAGGGGAAAGGGCAAGGAGTGCTTGCACAGAGATGTGCAAACATTATTCAAGGGGCAATTGCTGACCTAGACAGTATGGTGATGAGCACCTCTGGGACAGAGCCTGCCCCTCAATATTCCACACAGTATATCCAAAGGAGAGGGAGAGGCATCCCATCCAAAGGAAGAGAATAGAGGGGCACAGAGGGCCCAAGCATGGGTTCAGGGTCTGAGGGAGGCCTGTTCATGTAGCAAGAGATAAGTCCCTGACAGGGTCTCTCAGCCTAGGCCAGAGGACCTTGCCCAAAGGTGGCTGTGAAGAGAGAATAAATGAGAAAGCTTTGCGCCTAGAGATGCTTAAGACACAAGATGCTACTATGAGAGCAAGCAACAAGCACCAGGATGAAGGGTGGAGACATGAAGAAGTCCCCTGGATATCAGAACAATCATCTACAGCCATGCCCAAGCCCCTGGAGTCAGCAGCACAGGGCACAGAAGCTAAGTTACATCAAGGAGAACATACATTCTTACTTGGAGGGCAATATGCCCGAATGAGGCAGAGACTGGGTGGGTTGGACACACGCAGACTTGTATGCTGGTTATAGCATTTAATAGCAGTGTTTGAAGCCTCTCAACCTCTCTTCAACCTCAGTTTCCTCACCTATCAACCTCACACAGCTGGTGAGAGGTAAATAAAACACTTAACATGGTTCCTGGCCTCTACAAGCCTCCACAAACAGCAGCTATCTTTATTGTTACTATTTTTACAAATATGTGGATAGCCATAAATAGGTGGGAGGAGGTGGGGCTTTGTTTGGTTTCATTGCTTAGCATCTCTTCCACTCCCCACTCCACCCACTTGGTTCCAGTGTCCAGCTAATCCTTGGACTTCAACCCTGTTGGCAGGGAATCAGCAAGTGACTAAGTTGAGCCAATCAATTTCCCTAAAATCCTAAATGCTGTCATGCAGGAAGGCAGTTAGAATTGAGTCATTCTGCAACAAGAAATTTCCTGCTATCATCCCTCCCAGAGTCTGGTATCCAATCTACCTTTATAGTACCCTGGATTTGTTCACTCATTTTAGTAAAATACGTTCCCTAGTAGATTTTCACGAAAAAGTACATAAATAAAAATTGAGACCCTTCATGTCTAAAGGTGTCTTCATTACACATTCACACTTGGTGTAAGTTTGGCTAAATATACAAGTTGAGAAATACTTTTTTCCAAATGTTCCATTTCCTTCCAGCATATAGTATTGCGGTTGAAAAGTCAGATGTCACCCTCTCCCCGATCCTTTGTTGTGGCTTAGGTGCTCAGGAAATCTCTCTGGAATTTTCTCTTGATGCCTGGGGCTCTAAATTTCATAATAATGTATCTTGATGTGAGGTTTTATTTTATTTATTGTGTCTGGTCACTTCTTTGGGATTTATTGTATTATTTCTTTGATAATTTTCTTCCCTCAGTTTTCTCTGTTCTCTCTTTTTGAATATACTATGAGTTGAGTGTGAAACTCCTGAATTAACCCTCTTAATTTCATACTGTTTCTCTCCTACTTTCCAAAGTTGTATCTTTTATTTCCTACTTTCTATGAGATTTAATCAATTTCATCTTCTAACCTTTTTATTCAATATTATTTCATTATTGCTCTTTTAATTTCCAAGAGTTCTTGCTCTCTCATTTTTATCTAGGATTATGTTTTTACTTCATAAATTGATAGTGTTTTTTATTTGTTTCTGCTCTCTGACTTTTTCCCAACTTTCTCCAAGTTTCCTTTTGTCTTTTGGTTTCTGTTTTTCATGCAATCAGTCTCCAATGTTAAATATAAGTCTCTGGTCATTCTTGAATATTGGCCTCTTCCAACTTTTAAATCTATTCATATTTTTCAGACTTCTGATTTAAAAAATAACTACATAAGTAATGCATAAATGTATCCTCATTGCTAAAAAATCAAACAAAACAAAAGTATACTGAGAAAAATGTATAAGTCCCACATACTCCCACTCCTAATTCCCAAATGTAACCACTGACAACAGGTTGGTACACCAAGATGTCTTCTACCATATAGTCTAATCTCTTCTGAGTTAATGCAGACATAATAAAATGGATTTCATGGAGGATCCAGATCATGTGTGCATTTGTGTGCATTTGTGTGTGCATGAGTGTTTTAATTTGTTTGATTTATGAGAGTTATTTAATTTTTGAATTTATTACCTAACATTTAAAACTTAGGAGATCACATAAAAATTCAGATTCCCATACTGTTTTTAAAAAAATTAGGAAGTCTGGCAACATTGGACTCATATACCCATATTATGAAGGGTTTTTTTTTCTATAGCTCTCCTAGCCTCTGCTCGACCTGTGTTTACTTGTAGTAGAAGCCTGTCTTCTATAAACATTGAAACTGGTGATACCTAGGTTAAGATATTGGTGTGGGTTCTGGAAGTTGTAATGTATCCATCGCTAACTAATAACACATCCATCTACCAAAGAATAGAAAGGCCTACCATACAGGAAAACAGAGGGGAAAAGCCTTCTATTAGAATGGCATGAAAAAGGGTAGGCTGGGGTAGGCTGGACCTTGGGTCAATGGGACTATTGGATCTAAAAGGTAGAATGGCTTATTAACTGCTGACCCCTGACTTCCCTGAGTAGTCTTTCTTCCACTGATCTTCCCAAATGTAGGCTCCATAGCAGCAAAACATACTTTCTGACTTCTAAGTAGAAGAACAGGTACAGGCTGAAGGACAAATGAAGCAGCATGCAGCAGAGATGTTGACCTGCCAAGAGGAGAGGACACTCCGTATGAGCCTCCTATCACCATGGCTACCACCAGACATGAATGGCTGCCACTCACCATCACACAGCTGATCACCAAGGTTGACTCCTCACACTTTCTCTAGTCAGGGAGGGAACCCACTGTGCTACTTCCTCCTAAGCATCATGCCTGCGCATCAAACACAGGTGGGCTTTTGGTGTAGCTCTAATCTCTACACACAATTCTTCTACCTTATTTAACCCAGTAAATACCCATGTCCCCACTCATTCAAAGCAAATCATGATTTAACCCCAGATGGATGCTTTAAAAAAAAATACAAATTGTATAAATCCTTTTATACTACATAAGGTTAGGGAGAACCTAGTAAAATCATTTCTGTGTGGAAATGATTTAGACTAAGCTCTAAATATATGTGTGTGTGTGTGTATGTCAGCAGAAGAATATATCTCTAGTCCTTTTAAATTCATGGCTACACAAATAAATTGTAGTTTTTGTTTTTTTTTAATTACACAGATTTATGAGATGGTTTGAGGGGAAAAAGATTGTTTGATTGTCTATAGAACACAAAGCAAAGGGCCTTGACTTCTGCCAGTCTCCAGTTTAGCAAGGGTTTCGTGGGACATTTTTCACAGAAGGACAATGTGACCCCTGTTTTGACCACTGTCATCTCCTTCCTATTTCCATTCTTTCTCCCCCTCAGCTCTGAGGCCTACACAGAGATCATAGAAACATTGTGACAGCCACTGTTCATGTTTATTTTCTTGTTAACAGTGAAATACCAGCCTTTCTTCTACTGAACTGCTGCACTCTATTGTACTTGAGAAATGAAAGGGTTACCTTTGGTCATATTTTCATCTTGAGCAAAAGCAAAGGAGCGTTTAATGGGGAATATAGGTGGAAGGATCCAGGCTTCCTCCAAAGGCACTATTTTAGGATGCAGTCAAGGAGAAAAGAAAGACATAGGGGTGAGGAGACAAATTGTATGATACTTCTCTTTTTCCTATCCCAAATTAAATTTATTCCTGACTTTGCTTTTACCTAATACTGCTGTCATAATTTCTTTTGGTTTCTTCCCATTATTGCATGGAAAAATGGGATTCTGCACCTAGTATAGCGTGGAAACACAGCAGGTGAGCAGTAAAGCTTTGTTAGATTCCTCACTCCCCTCCTGGCCACTCCTGCTGCCTCCTAGTCCCCATCAGTCACTGCCCAGCCATGCTTCCCACAGCTCTGATTGAATCTAAATACTAAAATCGTCTGAGATCTACTCCTGGGACATACAGCAAAATATAATAAGTTTCTCAAAATGTGACCTAATTATAACCGTCCTTTTAAGGTTTATTTCCCACTGGGAATAAATGTCTGCAGTTAAAAATAATTCTTGAAGCAGGTCCATGCTGCCACAGAACTTTTCAGAGTCACTTAAATGTTATCCATATTCCCAATTTACTTTCCTGCCCTGTTCCTGTGTGATAAAAGCCAGACAGCCAGGAGAGGCAGGAGGCCAGGCCACATTTCAGGCAGAGAGAGGACATGTTGGGCCAGAATTCTCACAGCTGAACCTTCGCATCTGCCTGCTCCAGGGGCTGGGTGACCACTGGCTTCCAGACACATCGTGCATTAGTGACCCCTTATCTCTCCTCCTGTCAGCCCCCAATGAGCAGTCATAACCCCTTCCCCTTCTTTTCCCATGCCCCCATGAATACCACACTCGTACGGTTTAGGCCTCATTCTCCAACGTTGCCCCAAATGGTTTTTGATTCACTCAGGCCTCAATCCACCTGCATCTCCATGGTCCACAGCGTTCATTCTCTCCTAATGCCTCCTCCCGTCACGCTCCTTTCAGAGGCAGGCCTGCCTTTCTGAACAGAAGCAGCTCACTCTCTAGTGGCCAGCAACTCTCGCATTATAGATCCGGCCCCTACCAGTGGGGTTTTCTAAGGACGCTTTCAAAAGAGCTTGCTTTTTCAACTTCTTTATTTAACTCTCTCTGGAAAGGAACAAAAGACGAGGATTCTTCTGCTTGAAGTCCAGGTACCCTGAAGGCTCAACACGTGTTCTGAGGGTAGACAGTGGAGGTTTGAATCCTAGATACACCATCTGTGTGGCTTCAGACATGTGTTCGAACTCCTTAAGTCCCAGTTTGCTCATCTGTAAAATGGGGATGATAAAGGAGTGACTTTCGAAGTTTGCTGTGAGGATTAAAACGGATAAATAATGCCAAGTGTTTAGCACAGGGCCTAGCCTGTGGTAAGCACTCTAAATATGAGCTAGTATAATTAGAGCTTTTGAAAAAAAATCACTCCTTCAGCTAAGATAAAGCCATTAATGCAGATAGAAGATGCTATTTCTGCTGTCAAAGGGTGCCAGGAGGATTTAAGCCAAAGATGGCTAGAAACAAAATTACCTTAGTCATCTGGATGCTCCTATCTCCTGCCTTCCTTCAGCTCATAGGAGAAGTAAACAGCTAAGAAAGCGAGAGGCCAAGGCCAGGATCACCCCAGGAGGTGCTGGTGAGAAACCACCAGCAAAGACTTGCCATTTCCAAAACATCCCCCAACCTGAAAAGGAGACACTGAGTTTTAAAGTGAACAGAAGCATTTTAGTTTTTGATCCCAGATAGGCACATTTATTCTGTGCTAAATCGTTGAGTCCTCCTTGCCAGTGGAGGTGACCGGTGTTTGAAGCTGGGTATAAAATGCCACATCTGCTATTGGGAGCTTGATGAGAAGACATCTCAGGCCCTGAGAGCTCCCCACTCTGTTTCGGCAAAAAGCACTTAGCAGACGTTTACTCAGAGAGACTGGGGAAAAAAAAAAAAGAAACAAGAAAAGAACGTTGCTGGCTGGGAGCAACAAAGAACAGAGAGACAAAAAATGAGAGATGGTGGAAGCACTTGCTTGGCCGTGACTGTGACAGGGACCAGGGAGCAGGAGAAACGGGAAGCTCTAATGGTGAACTCTGCTGCTCACCTGCGGTGCCTCCGTGCTACGCTAGGCACTGTGAGGTCAGAGCCACGGAAAGCCAGCCTCTGCACAAAGATTCTGACAGCATTCCTAGCATATATGTTACAAGGAGATGGTTGGTTTAATGCATGCTTATGTTAAGACAAATGTAGCAGGAACATGAGACTCTTCCATTAAATATTAATAAGCAAGTGTTACCCTCAATTAGTGAGGAGTGGGCTGATGGATAACCAAGCCTTTCTCTCTTTGTCACTGTCTCCCAGAAGGTCCCCTAGGGCAGAAATACACTCCTGATGTTCCCGCAATGTCTTGCCTTCCTACTCTATCTCATTGCCCTGCTCCTCAGTGGGGATCCCTTGCTGGATTCGCTTCCTAGGCTATTTCTCAGGCTGCTGTAACAAATGACAACAAACTTCATGGCAGAAAATGACAAATTTACTGCTCCCAGTTCTAGAGACCAGAAGTTTACAGTGAAGGTGGTGGTGGGATCGCACTCACTCTAAATGACAATTCTAGGGGAAAATCCATCTCTGCTCGTCTAGCTTCTTGGGGCTGCAGGTGCCTTCAGCCTATGGCTGCCTCCCTCTTATCTCTGTCCCCATCTCCACGTGGCCTTCTCCTCCGTATTCCAGTCTTCTCCCTGACCCTTCTCAAGGCCTTTGTCATTGGATTTAGGATTTATCCAGGTAATCCAGAACCATTTCACATTTTGAGATATTTAACAATCCCATTCGTGAAGACTCTCTGGTACATAGCACATCCTTTACCTCGATTCTCCATTGGTAACGCTGTGCTGTGTTTGTTTATCTCTGTGTCTCTATAAAGTATTTTCTCTTTTTAAAGATTTTTATAAATTTATTATTTTCAGGGGGAGGGAAAAGGAGAGAGGCAGAGAAGCATCAATGTAGGGTTGCCTTTCACCTGCCTCCAGCTACAGACCTGGCTGGAGACCTGGCTTGCGACCTGGTTTTGTGCCCTGGCTGGGAATCGAACCAGTGACCTTTGGATTTGCTGGCTGGCACTTATCCACTGAGCCACCAGGCAGGGCTCTATAAAGTATTTTCTACATGCCATTTGATAGAAAGTTGCAGACATGATGACGGATTACCTCTAAATATGTCACCTTCTAGTAATAAGGCTAGTCTCCTATACAATGTAATACTATTATTATAACTAAGACCTTTTTTACCTCAAATTTATTTAGAAAATTCTCAAAACTACAGAAAAGCTGAAAGAATAATACCCTGAAGCCAACCTTGACTTTGCTACCCTTTCCCACATTGCTACTTTGACCCTTTTCTCAAATCTTCTCACTACTCCTGCTCCTAAAAGATCTGTCTGGGCCATTCTTGGTGCCCAGGCATGAAATATTTCTGATTTGTCTCACTCTGACTCCTTTGTTGTTTATTCCCAGAGTCTTCAAGGCTGATTTCACAAGACCCCAAGGTGCCTCTAGTCTCTTGTTCTGAGGGATATTTCAAAATCTCAAATCTTCATTCACCTCCTTAAATGTTTAGCTCAAATGTCAACTTTTCAATGACACTTACCCTTCTCATACTATTAAACATTTCAATCCAAGCCTGGCTGGTGGTTCAGTGGGTAGGTGCCAGCCTGCAAACCCAAAGTTTGCTGGTTCAATTCCCAGCTAGGGCACTTAACCAGGTTGCAAGCCAGGTCTCCAGCCAGGTCCATAGCTGGAGGCAGGGGAAAGGCAACCATACATAGATGTCTCTCTCCCTTTTTTCCTCCTTCTCTTCGCTTCTCTCTAAAAATAATAAATAAAATCTTTAAAAATTTTTTTCAACCCATATCTCCCCCTCCACCAGTATTCCCCAACCTCAGCTACTCTGCTTTATTTTCCCCAAAGCATGTATGAACTTCTAACATAATGTATTATTTATGTGCTTGTTATATTTATCAATTGCCTCCCCAACTAGAACATATATGCTCTAGGAGAGCAGGGATGGTTGTCTGTGTGTTTACTGCTGCAGCCCCAGGCCCTACTGTAGTGCCTGGCACCTGAGTGCTCAATGAATACTTCCAGAAGGGCTGCATGAATGAAGAAGCATGTATGGCTACGTGGGGGCGTACATCCTGCAGCCCATCAGGGGGACCACTTGTCCCCCAACAGGGAGCAGGTATGCTCGAGGATCCTGTGCAAAACCACCAACCCACTAAAACTGCAAGATGAACACCCCCTCCCTTATCTTCAGGAGAACTGACCAGAACTTTCCTACTAGAAAGTTCTCTCCATACTTTTCTGAAGAAAGCTATTTTTGTCCCAGAGTGCAACCAAGAGCTAGTAACTCTCCAAGGACCACAAAGGCCTGGAACTCCACCAGCTCTGAATTTCATGCAGGAGGCAAATACCAGACCCACTATATTCTTTTTTTATATATATAAGATTTACTTTTGTATGTATTTATTTATTTATGAGAGGGGGAAGAGAGAGAGAATGAGAGGGAGAGTAACATCGATGTGAGAGAGAAATATTGATTGGTTGTGCCCTGACCAGGGACCAAATCCTCAACCCTTGCACATGCCTTGACTGGGAATCAAACAGGCAATCTTTTGTTTTTTGGGATGACGCCCAACTGAGCCACACTGGTCAGGGCCTACCGTATTCTTAAAAGGCCCTCCAGAAACACAGCACCACACCAGCCCTGGGCAGCCAGGTTGGACCACTGTCCACTGTCCCACTGCTTCTGATCTCAGGCGGAAAAGCTGGATGACCTGCTCTGACTGACAAGGGAAGCCAGTTTGATTCTTGCTCTTGGGAGCCTGAAGTAGAAACCAGAGGGGGTCCTACCATAAGGAGAGACACAGAGGCTGTGAGCCAGAGGGAGTTACGAGGAAGCACAGGTAGTGAAAGCTATGAAACAGAGGAGAGCATTTCGAAGAACAGCAAGAGGGTGAGAAATTCCACAGATCCCTGCCTGGAAGGCCCCTGGAGCTCTGCCCTGGATTCATGGCAGATATCTGGTTCCACTCTGTGAGGTCTGGCCAGTTCACTGATCCTGTGTTTCAGAAGCCTTCATCATCCTCACTACAAACCTCACTCAGCAACCCTTTATTTCCTGCAAGCCAGGAAATCAAAGTAAAAATACAACTACAGGAGTCCTGACTGCATACAAGAGACTTCAGGGAAAGACAAAATTCCTGGAGATGGTGCCTACGCTGGAGGAGCTTTCTGTTTTCACCTGTGCTTTTCTCCATGGCAACGCATCACATCATCTGTGTTGTTCTCCAACCTCGCTACTCATTTAAGGTGTGGTCCAACGCCCACCTGCATAGACATCGCCCAGATCGAAGGCGGGATGGAGCCATCACCAGCCCCACTCAAACCCAGCCAAACTCTAGGAACGTTAAAGTTTGAGGTGCACTGACTGCTTCCCCCAGCTAACAGTCCCAAACCCATTGTGCCAACCACCTTTTCCGTGCTAGGCTCCCAGCTGCCGCTGATTTGATAGCCAACATCGAGAAGTCTATAGATTCTAAAACTACTGGTACAGGTCTCGGCCTATAAAACACAGGCTTCTTAAAGCCGTTGCTTTGCCGGTATCCTTGAGTTGTCTTTCATTAGACTTAGTTTGAAATGGTATTGTAAGTGCTTATCTTTTTTTCAGAGGTTCACCCTGCTCTGGTAATATCCTGTTGAATGAATCCAAGGATTGAGAAAAATCTATTCCTCTACCCTGTTCTTTACAAGTGGTGACGATCTCTAATGAGCATTTTAACTACATTCTTTCAACATACCATCATCCTCGAGAAGTATCTATAGTTTCAGGTTACAGCTTGTTTTCAGCTTAAATCACCAGAGAAAGAACAAACCTCATCAAGAGATGAAACACCGAGAGGTAAAATGAGACCATTTTTCCAGGAAAGAGCCATGGTTCAGGTTTCTAAACCATATGCCCCTGAGTGTCTTCTTCATGGATGGGCTGCTAGCTGGGGATACCGTGCCTTCAGGATGAGCCACGATCACCTACATTGGCTGCCTGCCTGCAGGTCCTCAGAAAGGGGATCTAGAACTGGGTGAAGCTTTGTATACTCTGGCTTCTCCTTTCTGTCCTCCCTCCAGTCCTCTGTTCCCTTTGCACCCTTTATTCATCTTTACTTCCTCCCACTAAGAAGTCAAGGGCTGACGATGGCCCACACACTGTGCTAGGTACTGGAGATGCAACCATAAAGACAGACACGGGCCCACTTCATGGAGTTTTCTAGCAGGGAGACCTGTAAAGTCAGTCATCTATTAAACCACTTCAGTGATGAGTGCTGGGTCAGAAAATTTCAGGGTGATAAGAGCTTGTGTAAGAGGGAGCTTGACACTTTTCTGGGGGCTACCTTAAGAAAATGATGTCTGAGCTCAGCCCCAAAGGAAGAGTAGTGGTAAGCTAGGCAAAGAAAGAAAAGGGGTTTCTTTGTCCCCTGGCTGGCCTCTTCACCCATCTCTCCAGCCAGCCATGAGCCCCTTCTTCTCCTTGGCATCTCTGGCTGTTGACTCCACAGTGACCTTGCCTAATGCCCTTTGTTGGTGACAGCTCCACAGCCCAGGCTTGAAAAGTTGCCTCCGTTCTTGTCTGTATCTGACCTTGGCCTGGGCCATTTTCCACTTCTCCCATATTGGTGCTGACCACTCATAGGATCACCACCCAGCTGGGGAGCAAGACATGTGATGCCATCACTTTCCTCTTAGTTTATTAGAAAGCACTTCTTTCCAAACAGTTGTTTCTTGCTCCCAGGACAATAAGTCAGGCTCAATGCAAGGTTTTTGTTTACAGTGTGGTCAATGATTGTGCAGGAAACCACTCCTAACACAGCTGCATCTTCTCACTGCCAAGCACCCTGCTAGGCCCTTGGCGGTGTTGTGTGCATCTTGCTGATACCCTCATCCAGGCTGATGGCGGCTGAAGTGAGTGATGTTTCCCACATGTTTCCCACACGCAGCTGCTGGATTCCTCTCCCACTCGGAATAAATTCAGTTGTTTTGCTAACCGGACCATGGCTTCTTTTTTCAGAATGTCACAGGAATATTTTGGGGGTTCTCTGAACAGGTGCTGCAGGAAGCACGATTCATTTGTTTATTAGGATGTTACCCTCTATTTTGAAAAACAGTTTGAAAAGGAAAAATGGTCCATCTGATGTCTTTTGCTTTTCTCGGGCCTTAAGCTGCGAACGACTGTTGTTACCTTTAGTTTACAGAATCCCCATCTGGCTAGGTACTTTGATTTATGTTGGCTGTAATCCAGAACAGCTGATTTGGTTTATTTTAAGGAGTTTTATTTTAAGAAACTTTTGACATTTAAGAGTTTAATTGGAACAATCTGTACCCAGAAAATTTTTCATGCAGTCTAGGATTAAAAGATGTTCTTCAGCCTGTGTAAAAAAGTTTCAGAAAAAAGCAGGGATTTCCATGCCTGGCTGGTCTTTGTCCTTTATGAGTTTGTTCAAGGTGTGGTGACGGAGTCCTCAGCTTGGGACTTCCATCACTGATGATAGTGGACAGAATGGCTACTTCTAAAAAAGACAATTCTGACCCTCCATCAAACCCATTCCTTAAGTGATTCATCAAGCTCTGTTGGGGTGGGCTGCCTACCCTGGGCCAGCTAAGGGACATGAAGGGCACCTGGTCTCATCATTCAGTCCTCTTTCATCAGGTGGTCAGGACTAACCTGGGATGGATTCAGGAAATCTGCATCATTCCCTCGACCAAAGGTCAGGTTTTCCTGGTTCTGAGAGGCCGAAAGACAGGTTGTTTCAGAGTTCCTCCACCCTGAGAACTGAAGTTCAAGTGCCTGGCAGGATTTGATACTATCAAGAAGCATCTCAGCTTCCAGAAAACTGGCCTGAATCTCTAGGGACATCATGCATAGTTCCCAGAATTCTTAGTACTTTTGGAGAGTTACAGTTGATCCTTGATCTCTGATTGTCGCTCATTAAAGCAGAGCTACCTGGCCACCAAGAGAGGGGCCAGAGAGAGAAACCAGATCCCTTCAGGCCCCAAGGATCCTATGAAGTGGAAGAGAGTGTCATGCTCTCTAGGCCCTGGGTAGTGACTTGCAAACCATACCTCTCTCCAGCCCCTGCGTCTCTCCCAAATCCCACCTTTGCTTCCAGGTATTGTCATGTGTGTGCATAACCAGCAGTCAGACTCAGCAAGTTGCCGCTGATTCTTCTCCTTCCCTGGTTCTCCAGATGGCACCTCCCTTACACATTTTCACCAACTTAGAGTCATTATTCAACTCGCTTTACTGAAGTAAAACTCAATAGCGAATAATATATTCCTGGCTTTTTAATCTCTTTGGTCCTCAGTCTCATCAACTATTTTCTTAAAAATGCCTACTGCACCCCCGTCCCCACCCCCCACCCCCATGGCTCTGGACCCGCTGTGTGATTCCTGTCCCGCTGGGCCCTTCTGCACCCCCCACCCCAAATGCCTACTGCATAGGGTTTTCACAGAGAGCCTTGGATGCCAAGAGTTTGAATTTTATTCAAGAAACAAAGGAGGGAAAAGCATGTTAACTTTTTATGAGCACCATGTGTCAGCCTCTGTTAGAGATTTTTACATTGAAGCTTTAGACTTAATTAACATATCCCTCTCTCAGCTTTCACTTGTAACTCCCATTATTTTTCCATTTGTACCTTACTCCAGGCGAACTAGACTTTATCCTTCCTTACTTTGCGTAAGCTTGAATGCTCTATTCTTTGTCTACAATCCTACTCTTCTTTCTACCTGGCATATAAACCTCTCCAAGGGTGAAATCCCACCATCTCTTAAGATTCATCAGGGACATGCTGGTAAGTATTGAACAACCAGCTCTGCAGACAGAAGGAGTCCTGATTTGCCGTGTTGGCCAGTTTTCATAGTGTAAATATTCCCACTACTGCCAATGTCAGTCTATCAACCTGACATCAACTGGCTCACAAATTTGCTGAAACTTGAGCTTAGTTCTCAGAGACCAGCGACGTGGTTCTTGCACATCAGAGTCTAACAGTGTCTCCTTTCTTGACATCCACAATCTGTAGTATGCTTTCCCTCCTCTGAACTTCATGAGTAATTTGTGCCCTCTCATGAAAAGTTGTCTTCATTATATTATGGTTATAATAAATCCCTGTTAGCATCCTCATTAACTTTTTAAGGACAATAACTGTGTTACTCATTATGTAGCCATAGTGGTGCCTGGAACAATAACGATGTTCGATATATATTTGTTGCATTAGACCAATGATGATTATTACTAGCTCTTGACACAGGTGTGGGGAGGATAAAAATGACATCAAGTATGTAAAGCACTTACAGAGTGTTCGGTCCAGGGAGTGCTCAATTAGTGGCAAGTAATTTATTATGAACTATGGCTTCTGGAATTAAGGGAACACAAATTTCAACTTCCCACAGGGGTTCTCCACAACCCTTCCAATACACACACATTTTAGTAACCTGGGGAACTTATACAAACCCCAACCCTATGCCAATTAATCAGGCACCTTTATTTTTTGATTTCCCCTAATGACTCTGTTGTGCACCAAATTTGAGAATCATTGTCCTATATGCTTCCACTTGTCTCCCTAGCTGATGAGTCAGGCGTGTCAAAAAGGAAATAGAACCAGCTAGTCCTTTAAAAATAATCCTCCTGTTCACTAAACAATTCCAGTAAATAGGAGGAAAACTCACTTGCAGGGCCGCCTTATTTGGTCATCATGTTGGGTGGAGTCACCTGGGAGTGGAAAGGCTGAGATGAGTAATCCAGCCTTCTGTAGGGGCAGGAGAGAAATACCTCTTTGTCAGCAAACTCCTGGTAGCGAAGCTTTACAAGCTGATTATTTTTCCTATGCATCTCATTTGAACTAGATTTGATCTTTGTGACCATTTCGTGCACAGTAAACATAAGTAAATTGTATTTTAATGAGCACAAGTGTATTCTCCCAATTCTTTTGTTCCACTGGAATTTTATAATATTAGGTGAACTGAGCTATTAAATCTCAGAATAATTCTTATTCTCATATTTACGGTAATGAGGATGGAGTTCAAGTCAAGATGATAATGCATTTGTATCTTTCAGAAGTAGGTATTGCTTTCCCTCTTTGAGTTGAATCGGAAACAAAGTGGAATCTGATTGGTCCAAAGTGACACAGGGGGATGCCAAACAGGAAGTAAAAGATTCCTGTCCTAACCACTTGACACACTTCATCTTTTATAGATATTTAGTTATTGTGGTTTTGTCATCTCTCTCTCACGTGTAAGGTATTCACTAAAAAAAAATCCTTCGAAAGGATTTGCTCTGAAAAGTGAAGAAAGCAATTCTGCTTTAATATAGGTTACTTCCTTTGTCTTTTTTATGAAAATGATAGCCTGGTAGTTTACTTTAAAGAAGAGGGTTGAGGAAGAGAAGAGTGCTTTGTGTGTGTGTGTGTGTGTGTGTGTGTGTTACAAAGTTGAATTTCAGAGATCTAAAATGCTAACTTTATTTGATGCTCCTCATGAATGAGTTTTTTAAAGTAATTTTTAATTTTATTTTTGAGGCCCTACATAAATGTGTATGTGGCTAATGGAAATGCTTCCAGTAGCACTGCTGGTTCTGTTGGACCACACCAGATGCTTTTGCAAAAACCATGTTTATTCTGCTCTTAGGCCAATTTGGAACTTTCTTAGAGACTCTAGACTGTCTTTGAAATAAACATTTTTAGATATGCTATTCAGTGGATTATATATTTTTTCTCTTATGATATTTGTGTATCATTGAAATATGTGGAATTTTTACACTAAAGTAAAATGAACTTTGAAAAGAAGTCTTGGCAGAAGATCTTAGATCAAGGCTCTGTAATGCTATAAATCCTCCAGATTTACAGCATTATCAGAACTGACTGCCACATGACTCAGAGCCTCAAAACCATGACTTGCCCTTCTATTACGTTTCCTCTGTTCTGACATTATAAATTCATGGACATGTATGAGTGATACGAACTTCCAGTATATTGAATTCATTCCAAAGTACCACCAACAGGGACCACTAAATACCACTATAGGTAGAGTTCCAAAGAAAGGATCAAGAAACCTAGTATTATCCTAAATATCATAGTGATTTTGAGTCACCAGATAAAGTTACAGGTCTGGCTACAGAATCAGACAGACTAGAATTTCTGGCAGATTTTACTTCTTGTTGCAAATCTAAAAAGAGACCATAACAAAATATGCAAAAATTCCATCTTTGGGTCTTACATATTATTCTCTGTTCTTTGCACAAGGGCTCTGTGATAGTCTTTCAGTCAAAGTAATTGTCCAACTATGCAGGGAACATCTCAAAACATCTCCTGTTCTTGAGAAAATGGAAGGTGTTGTACACGTTCTCTGAGTTCATTGAAATCGGGCCCTGCCCAGAATCACAGTCACCTAATGCCCATTGTGTTGCAGTCGGTGCTAAGAAGAGTCATAAACCAAAGTCCAGTTTGGTTGCAAGGATGAACTAACACTAGGAAAAGAGGAAGGGTCTACTATTATTGCAAAAATTGTCTGAAGGGAAGAAGTACAATGGATGGGCTCGATTCTCTGAGCACCTAAGGACCCTTTGGAGGTCTAATTAATTGTAACTATTAAGAAAGGAAGCATTTAGTCCTGGCTGGTGTGGCTCAGTGGATTGCATGCCAACCTGCAAACCAAAAGGTCATTGATTTGATTCCTAGGCAGGGTACATGCCTGCATTACTGGCCAGGTCCTCGGTTGGGGGTGTGTGAGAAGCAATTGATTGTTTCTCATGTGCATTGATATTTCATTACTTCTTTTTACCTCCCTTCCCTCTTTCTAAAAAGAAATGAATAAAAGCTTTAAAAGAAAAGAAAAAGAAAGGAAGCACTTAACACATTGTTGACCAGCAATTTTATATAAAAACTAATGCAAGTGCAAGCACGAGTTAACTCGTTATTGGTTAACAATGTGTGGGCTTGAAACGTGAGTTTTTTCATGACTGGTCAACAATGTGTTACTATACTGAAAAAGCAATATGCTTGTAAATATACCCCATTTTAACCCTGAGAATAGCTAGCCAGAAACTGGCTCACATTTTTGGGCATTATGAACAATGCTAAGAGGCAGAAATTTTAACTTCAGAATAACTGGCATCCTTACAGCAAATAAGGGTGGGACATTCAAAGTCCACAGGTAAGAGATAGACATTACTTATCAATTAAGAGTAGCTTTGACTGAATATAACCAATAACATTGGCTTAAATAAGACAAAAGTTTAGGTTCTTTTCCTCATCCTGTAGAAGAACCACTCTAGAGCTTCTATGACAATTGCTTGGTTTCAGGGACTCAAGCGTTGCCACCCTCCTCACATGGTTTCCACCTCACAGTTCAATGTGGCTGCTTGAGAGCCACCCAACAGGAAGGAAGAATGGACAGAGGAAGAGGTAGAGGAGCTCAAGATACATATCAGCTCTCTTTTTGACAAGTTTCCCAGAAACTCTCTCCCATTAATATTACTTGGACAGGACTGAGTCCACTTAGCCATACATAGCTGCAAGGGAGCTTGGGAAATATGGTGTTTATAGCAGGTGGTCAGCCACGGGCCAGGTAAAAACTGGCGGTTCTAGATATTGTGGTAGGAGCCCACTGGTCTGCCACAACCTGAGCAGCATCTGTGCTGATAGTCAGGGTTGAGAAGCTGCCATAGTTAGGTGGAAAGGCTAGAATTCAGGAGACCTGGATTCTGTTCTCACTTCATGTGACCTTAGTAATCTCAGCTGTAAAATAGATATGTCATGGCTAAAAATTAAATGTTATGATGTGAGCATATAAAATAAGAACTTGTTTAAAATGCCTGTTGAATTAATTACTTGATCTAAAGCACATAACTCATGAAATTCCAACACATGCATGGAAGAAAAAAGAATGGTCCGATCTCTAAGTTGAAATGGACATTCAGGATGTCTAATTCACCTCTCTCCCAATATAGGAACTCTGCCGCAGTAATCCTGACAGATGGTCCCCTGTCTTGCACTTAGGTACTGCTAGAGTATGTTATTTTGTAGTTCCATTGATAGACAGCATTGATGGTAAGATAATTTATCTGGATGGTGATCTAAAACCTGCCTCCCTTGACCCTCTGTCTCCTGAAACAACAGTGAACAAAGTCATTCTTTCCTCTTCATGACAGTCCTTCAGCTATCGAAGGGCAGCTCTTATGTCATCCCTTACTATTCTCCCCTTAAGCTAAACATTCTTGATGGCTGCAACTGTTACTTAAATAACCAGGTGTCCATCTCTTTTACCATCTGGGTATCTTTGTCTGCATTAATATTTTTTAACAACTTCATTGACTGACCCAGAGAAAGAAATCCATTTTACATATCATGAGTACACATATATAGGCATGTAATCAAAACAGAAGTTTCATAAAACAATATATAACCTTATTAGCTGCCATGTACTCATATAGTCTCCAATTCAACTCTATCCTGTTGAATGCTACTGTATTGTTTTACTTTATCTTTTTAAAGGCCGGTTGCTATCCACTAAATGGACTTCATACTTAATCATGGATGGCAACCCAGTGGAGTGTGAAAAACCACTACTCCAAAATGTGCTCCAGCCTATAAATATTCTTAGAAGGTGGCACCTCAATATTACAGATTGATCTGAGTGAGCAAAAGGAGCTTCTGTTTCTTGAGTTCAGAGCTGGTGTCTTTTATTTTAATCTAAATGCATTAAGTTTTAAAGTAACACCTTCACACCATTGGCTGAACATCTGAGTCACTTATAACTGACTCTGCATATGAATAGCTTCCAAGTTTGCTCTCCCCCATCCTCTGCTTATGAAATTGATTTTTTACAACCTAAATAGAGCTTTAATTTAATCCTGTTCAACTTCTTTTTTAATTGTAACATTTTTTCAAAGTTTCAAAAAAATTTTGGATAATTTTGTCATCAACCTTTCCAACTTTATAACATATGTATATTTTATAGGTACCCTTTCCATAGAAAAAAAAGGTGTTTTTTTTATGATGGTTTGCTTCTCAAAAGATAACTGTTTACCTAAAGTAAGTTATTATATTATAGCCATTAATAGACAAACAGTTAAAAATAAGCACAAAAGATAGAAACCTATGGTATTGGATAAGAAAATAAAAGTTCTGGAAGGTTGAATTTGAGATTATTATTTTTCATATAGCTTTTCTACTTAAATTCAATTTAGATAATGTTTATCGATCATGTGGCAAGAGAATGCCAGGATCCTTCAACTTCATCAATCAACTTATGAAGGCAATCAATTTATGAAGGTCTGACATATATGGACTATAATGCTAAGCCCTATGAAAGTTCTTCCCAGAACCCTGGAGAGATAGACATGAGGTACTATCTCTTCTGGCAGAGCAAGTGTACAAAATTTTCGTTGATTTATTCATCTATTTTATTCTACAGGTACTTTTTGTGCCCAACACTGAGGAACTAAAACAAGGAGTACTAAACGAGGCTGTGGGAGTATGGGGGGCAGAGAAATCACTAAACAGGAGGTCAAAGGCATTACCTCCTACTTAGGGAGGAGTCAGCCTGTACTAACCAGCCACTAAGTCTCACTGAGCTCAATAAATAAGGCCTTAGGAGTTGGGAAGAGTTAATCAAACAAAGAGTGAGCCATATGCTGGAAGAATCAGAAATGAGAAAAACATGGATACTTAATGGATAGCAAAGGACTAGAACACTCCTAGAGTACTGCAAGGAGGACATGGTTTGAAACACATTGATTAAAATGTATTTATTTCCCATAATTCCAGGCTAAGACTGTGATGAGGAAACCAGAGGAGATTGCCTCCATCTGTGAAAGCCACCCATCTGTCTACTGAAGATGCTGCAGAGTTTAGGGGCAGCCTATGGACACTCAACCCATTTGCTACCTCTGGGTTCCGAGTTCTTATTGGATCAATAGAAGCTGTTGGCTGAAATGAAAGAAAAGGTGAAGTTAACCGGAAAGAGCATAATTCTCTTTTGATTTTCACTCCAAATTCCAGGCTCAGATCAACAGAAAATATATATTTTTTTCTTTTTCCTTGATTTCGTTCTCTTTTTTTAAACTGTCAGGTTTGTTTGTTTAATTAGTAATTGAATACTTCATGGTTCAAACACTCACAAAGTTTTAAAAAAGTTGGGTGGTCAAGTTCCTTCCTTCCTCACCACCTGCCACCTAATTTCTCTTCCCAGAGACAACTAATGCTACCAAGGTATTTTTATATTTCCAGAAATAGTCTATGTCTTTCAAGCAACACATCCTCACATCTTTTTTTTTTTTCCTTTTTTTTAAGTCAAATGGCAGAATAATATGCACACAGACAACAGATAGTATTTTGTTTTTTCTTTCACAGAATTGACCAGGCCCAAAGAGGGGAAACATTTTTAATTGTAAGAGAGGAGACTAGTCTTCAGGAAATGAAAACGCTAGTAAATATCAAGAACACAGCTCTAAAAAATTTAAAAACATGCATGTATCTATTTTTGCCTCAATTTTACTGTTTATATACCTCAACTTCCCAGGAAGAAAGAAGCATTTGTAGGGGGAAAAGGTATAATGGGAAATATTGCTGAGTCTTCTTGAAGATATTTACTAAAGTTCTTGATTATAGAAAAGTTGGCAATTTTTGCTGTCAAATATAAGAAACATGTTAAAAGAACACTGAGAAGGGTTATACTTGGGACTTAAAATATTATGCAAGCTCGAGAATTCAGAAGGCAGCACATGACTTCTATGCAACCTTCAGAAATATTAACAATCTGTACTGACAAACAGGACCGTTTAATTTTCTCTTTTATGCGACCAGATTGATGTGAAAAGTAGGGAAATAATGTTCAGGGTGAAATGAATAGAAATAACATTATAAATGAGTAACAGGATAATTAAAGCATGAAGCCTTCTTCATCTTGAGATAATGGTAATGCTATGTGTAGTGTTAGCTAATTAATTGGTTAAGAACAATTTGCCTCAGAGACTATCTGACATTTGAATATGAGACATTTTTGCTTTGCTAGAAACTGAGAAGAGAATTACCATGGAGCTTGTGAAACAAAGAGATTTGGGCCACCAAAAGTGTAATTACAAATCAGAGAATCCATTGTGAATTAGTCCTCTGGGGACAATTTTCCCCTCCACACTGTTGAATTCCTCAAGATTCATAGAGAGAGAACAGATCTCCCTTCGATGACATTTCCTTTTCAAAACTTTTTACCACATGAGAAAATGTGTCATTACATGTTGAACTCCACATGTTCTTAACCACAACCATTATGCCCCAGCTTGAGAGACCATGTACTGTCTTCATCAGACCTGACCCTTGATAACTTTTGGCAGTTTCTAAATATCAAATTCATCTGGGAAGTGGAAGAATTTGTCAATCTGATAATGTTCAAAAGAAAATGCCATAGAGTCAGAAATTAATTCCACAGGAAGAATTCAAGAAACATTGTTAGCTAAGTCAGCAGTGTTAAAATTAATGTGTGGTAGTGTGATGTCATTGTCTCCCAAGTTACTTTGAAGGGGACTTGCTCATTTAAATGGTTAAATTCTGAGAAACTTGCTAAAAATCAGTCGCATTACTTTTGTAGTCAAATCTAATCTTCTAGGCTTAAAGAACAGTGACAAGAAACAAATTCAAGAAATATCTTGTACAACAACAATAAAATTAAATTAAAAAAAGAAAATTCTTGCAACTTGAAATTGATATTCAAATTAGTTATTTTTTCCAACTGAATCATAATTATATATAAAAAGAATGCATGAAAACAAAAGTGGAAGGAAATTTATCAGAACCTTAAGATGGATCAGAGTGTAGGGAATTTTATCCTCTATTCCTGTTCAGTTTACTTCCTGCATTTTTCACAATGATTATGTAATACTTTGGTAATCAAGATCAAAGAGAAAAGTTTAAAATGGAAAAAATTATCTTTCTATCTGTATAGTATTCAACCCACCCACCCCCCATCTTCCCCCCTATGGTGGGAATCTCATCCTAAACATTCTTAATCTTGTCCCCCAAGTTACATTTTATTGTGTTCAACAGCAATTTCCTAGGTAGACTAGAAAACAGAATGAGAAATAAAATATAAAATCCAAAAAAAAAAAAACACCTAAAATACAAATTACCTTTTTGTAACATAGATTTTCCTCCCACTCTCTTGCAAAGCAATCTGAATACTCCTTTACTCTCCACCACCTCAAGGGCAAAATCAATCCAGGTGTTCTCTTTTGTGTCTTCCCTCATAGGTAAATGGTAGGTAGGTCTCCATCACCCCTTCAAACTTCTGCTCCCCCTTTCCCTCTCCCGCAAGCAATTAAGCCTTCTTCTTTCATATACTGGATATTTAGAGTTGTAACTGGTGCCCTGCCTTTTACCCAGGGAAATAATTTCTGCACGTTTTTAACCAATTCTTCCAGCCAGTCAAGGAGTTGGCCCCCGCTTCTTTCCTTCGGCTTGTTGGCCCTTCCTTGCAGGCCTCAGAGAATATCCTTAAGAAGTTTTCCCCACTGCAGTTGGGGTGAAGGGGACAGGAAACGGCTACTCCCACAAGAGGACAATGATTCCTCTGCCAAGGAAAAGGGCATCTATGTTTCTATCAAGGTGCAACCTGACCTCCCAAGGTCTGGTGTGGAAAAGATTCATGATTCCTCCCTGCTCCCAATCCAGGAAGTACGGTGCTGGGATGTGGCCTTGAGAAGTTTCTGTTCTAGTTTCTGGAGGGGGAGTTGAACTGGATGATCCCCAATCGCTCAGAAAGGCTGGGGTTCCAATTCCAGTCTAAACTAATATCCTGCAGGGTATATAAGGACATACAGGAAGACCTTCCCTCTGGCCTCCTTAGCAAAGGGAGTCGTGCTTTTCCAGGGCTGGTTTGTTTTTTATCTGGGAATTGTGACTCTTGTAACAGTTTCCAGCAACTTGCTAGGAGGCTTAGCAACAAATTTCTAGCCTCCCTTATGGCATGTATTTTGTAATCTCGTTTTGGTTCCCAACTTATTTTTATTACCTTTATTTTTCTTTTTGTAATTTTTCTTGCTTGTTGTTTTGTAGTATTGTTCTTACTCATTTCATCTTGTTATATTTCATATACATATAAAGCTTCTTAACATCTTTTTTTGAACAAAGTGGAATAAAAAATAAAGCCAATCAATTAAAAAATACTATATGTGAGGGATGTTTATTTTTCTGCTTATTTCTGTCTTATCACAGTTTCCCCCTTAATCCAAACGTAGATCCCAACTCCACCATTCTGATTATGCAGATATCTTAAAATTTGCTATAATTCAATTATAAATTTCTTGCAAGCAAGGATCAGGTGCCATAAGACGTCACACAGGGGCAGTAGGAGGAAAGAGCTCAGGGCTAAAAGTTCCATTTGCTCTGTCACGCTAGGTGTTTGACCTTGGGCAGGGCCCTTATTTCTGGACCTCAATTCTCTTGTTTATAAAATGAAGAGGTTGAACCAAGTTACCTTAAAAATCTTTTCCAGCTCTGAAATTCATTTCCTCTATCCCCCATTGTGAGCGCTTAATAAATAACAAGAACACATCCCAAGAACCTCAAGAATGATTTGCATTCGGATACTAGATCAACAAATATTTATTTACTTGGCAT
This sequence comes from Noctilio leporinus, assembly GCA_004026585.1. Classification (NCBI taxonomy): domain Eukaryota; kingdom Metazoa; phylum Chordata; class Mammalia; order Chiroptera; family Noctilionidae; genus Noctilio; species Noctilio leporinus. Next base: position 62,619 of record PVIW01005346.1, read on the forward strand.
TCATCTGGTATGTGGCTGCTCTTAGGGACAAATCACATGTGTCCCCCGGTGGGGAGGCTTCAGACCTGAGGAGGAGACTTAGACACTGTTTGTCCTCATTGTCTATGGGTTCCAAGTTTTTACAAGATCACTAGAAGCTGATACTCCTTGTCAGGATAAAGAACTAAAAGTACAGGAGGAAAAACTGGCATTCATAGGAAAAAGTTCATCCACTTTCAGAAAAATAAAATTGCATAGTCCTTTAGAGTAGAGATGGATAGAGAATTTTTTAAATTCAGTTTTTATTTTAACAAAAGTAACATATTTAAGAAAATAAAAATATTATGTATTATTTAGTTAAGCCACAAAGTTATTATGCTTGGTATACTTTCCCTTTAAAATTAATCATTGTTAATTATAAATGTGCTGATGAATTTTTGTTTTAAGTTGCAATTTTTTAAAATCCTCCACCTAGGATATGTTTATTGCTTTTTTTTTTTTTTTTTTTGGTGAGAGAGAGAAACATCAATTTGTTGTTCCACTTATTTATTTATTTATGTATTCGTAAATTGATTCTTATCTGTGCCCTAACCAGGGATCAAACCTCCAACCTTGGTGTATCAGGGGACAACACTCTAACCAGCTGAGCTACTGATATCAGGGCTTGCTGATAGCATGGTTTAATGTTTGCCAGTTTATGAGAAACAGAGCCTAGTTAAGAATAAACTATCGATACCATAAAAAAAGCTTATGTGTCCAGAAAGTGTTCATAAATGCTAAATGTACCCAACCATTTTCAGAAATAGGCTGAGAAAAGAGGAAAAAGCCTCACCAAATACTATTTTGCCACATAAACAATTTTCTCATAGCCCTCCTTTTCCCCAACTATTCCAGGAGGAGTCTTCATACCCAATGTTCATTTTAATCATCACAGAGGATAATCACTCAAAATACTGAGGATTTCTTTTGAGACACATATCTTTACCTTCTAAAGGCCAAATTGTTGTGCCCTTTCACATAAATATAATCAGGCAGGGGCAGGTCCCTGCTCATATTTTAAAGGATAGACATGAGATGTGTCCCAGGTGGAACTGGGGAAGGACCGGTCACCCGGGGTAAGAGGAATGTGCTTCCCAAAATTCCAGACCAAACATTTGGGCAAAACACCTGAAAAATCCTTGAGTCCTGCAAAATATAAAACTCTACCTCCAGCCCTGGCTGGCGGCTCAGTGGAAGGGTGACAGCCTGTGAGCCAGGGGTTGCTGGTTCTATTCCCAGCCAGGGCACATACCCAGGTTGCAAGCCGGGTCTCCAGCCAGATCCTTAGCTGGAAGCAGATGAAAGGCAACCATACATTGATGTATCTTTCCCTCTCTGCCTCCCCCCACCTTCCTCTCTCTCTAAAAATAATAAAAATAAAATCTAAAACAAACAGAAAACCTCTACCTCCAATATCAGTGGCCAAGGGTGCTTTGTAATTCCAACAAATTCAGGAACACTATAATTGATGTTTATGCCTTTTAATTCAAGAGCTTTTTAGCATGCTGACAATTTCCTGTGTCTTAACAAGCATTTTCATTTACTTCCATCCTTCCAAGTGGAAGATTAACTTGAAGTCTTTTTTTAAATTGCATTTATCAAGGTCAGGGCCTGAAGAACAGCTAAAAGGGGCACTTGGCTTTAGACAAGGCCTCTGGGATGTTAATAAGGTTGGAGTCATTTCTATTCTTTGAAGCTCCACGCCTAATTTTCTTTTATTGGAGATCATTCAAAATAGGCTAAATATGTAGCATTTTTTAAAAAGATTTTATTTATTATTTTCAGAGAGAAGGACAGGGAGGGAGGAAGAAAGAGAGAGAAGCATCAATGTATGGTTGCCTTTCACCTGCCTCCAGCTGGGGACCTGGCTGGAGACCTGGCTTGTGACCTGGTTATGTGCCCTGGCTGGGGAATTGAACCAGCCATCTTTGTGTTCTCAGGCCAGTGCCAATCCACTGGGCCACCAACCAGGGTACATTTTTTAATGATTAGTTTTAATAAGTTGAAACTCTTAACAGGCACATACACAAAATAAAATGCAATAAGTAATAGTAATATTATAAGTAATAATAATCCAACAAAATAAGGCTAGATAATTACAGAATTTATTAAAATATTAATTCATAATACACCATTGTTGGTGTGGTTTGTTACGGGACTCAAGGCAAAGTTATATGAAGATTTTTCCTTTTATTCCCATTGGGCATATTTCACTTAATCTAAAGATGAAGGTGAATCTCTTCAAAAGACTTGAAACCCAAGTCCAATCCTCCCCTCCCCCATCACCTTGCAGTTGTGACATGAAACTGGCCTTCAAGTCTTCAGGGCCACCACCCTCATCAGGTACAGTGATCCTTAAAATTAAGGATCTAAAAAGGGGTCACTTATGGGTGTTTTCTTAACTAGCCCATTTATTTATTTAGTCGTTCATTCATTTATTTTTTAGAAAACCCTAAGGATAGTACCGACCACACCTTTTCTATCCGTTTCCTAGGGTTTTGAACGCCATTGTTTTATCCTACGCATTCTTTTCTTCTGAAGACAGCAGCTTTCCTATGAATGGTGTTTTATACTCCTTACCCCTTTCTTGGATCTCCTGGAGTTCTGGAAAGCACCCAACTTGATGAAGTCACGAGGAAGCAAGTTTGGGCCAGGAAAAGAGCATCCCATTGTGGTCATCTGCAGCTCCTCTCACACTCCTTCTCCCTCCTCCTCCCCTGCCTGGGTCCTTGTTTCCCATAGAGTCAGCAAGCCCAGTCGCCTCTCCAGCTTCTGTGGGACCTCCCATGTTGATCACTGATAATTTGCACTTTTTCTGTTGTCCCTACTCTTCATGAAACAAGCTGACCAAAACCTCCTTGGGGTGCTGGCATCAGAGAAGCAAGTTACCCCTCTATTCATTCATCTGTAAATATTTTGAAAGATAACACCGGACTGATTGCTACCTAAGCAGATTTCTTTCCACAGCCATATTCTAAAAGCCTGCCTACAGGGCAAACACTGTGCTGGTCTTAAAAATTAAAGCACTTCCTGCCAGGATGCATTTTTTGTTGTAGATTGTATGTTTCCAGAAAATATAGATTGGTCTAGTCATTACCCCTCCCCCTGGATCAGCCATGAAGCCAGGAACATTTTTTATTTGCTCACTTCAAATATTTGATTTCTCCAGGCTAATAATTAGATGCTCCTTGCAACGATGCTTTAAAAAACAAAAGCAAAGAAGCAGCCCTAGAGTTTTAGGTTAAGTACACATGGAAGAGATAAATAGAGGTAGAATATTATTCACTGTAAGGATCTTATAATCACATTTTAAATTTCTATTTCAAAATTTAAGGACACAGTTGAAAGGCTTTATGAATATCTCATCTTAAATTGTATTTATTATTTTTTAATAGGTTAACACAAAACATTTCCTTTTTTTTTAATTTGGGAGGAGGACTTCAGACAAGTATGAGGCCTCAGCTGCTTTGTCCTGTCCTCAGGGCTTCACCCTCAGGTGCTCTGCAGTGGGCCTGGTGTGAATATCACCAAACAGCCAGGTGCACTGAGAAGTGAACAAACAAAAAGTCAGAGGTAGGTTCACATTCTGATGCCAGTAGCTATTTGCAGTGAGACCCAGAGTAAGTTACTTGACTACTCTGTGAGTCCATTTACTCCTAGAGCTTTTGTGAAAAGAAAAAAAAATACCTGGTTTTACTGAAATAAATTTATAGTAGACAATGCTAACCCTGGCCCCTCTCAGAGGGTGAAAGGGTCTCAGGTGGATATAGTGTCTTCAGGGGAAGACAAAAATACTATCATGAGACGCAGCCCTTGGCAGCTCACAGTGGGCAATACAAAGCACTGACTAGTGCCCACCTATACTCACTTCTCACCCCCCAACCTGACTGTCAACTGCCACTTACTTGCAGTCACCTGAGTTACAGTCACGGGGACATCTTTTCACCTCTCCCTCCCCCCAGGATGATGAGGGGTCAAAAAACAGATGTGGTTGGTGCCACTATCTAGATAGACAAGGACCCTCATTCTGTAAGAGAGACTCTAGATTCACATAGTCAAAGGATCATGAGTAATCTTTAAAAAGAACCTCAATGCTAGGGCCCAGCAGCTCAGTTGGTTAGAGCATCATCCCCATAAGCTGAGGTTGTGGGTTCCATCCCTGGTCAGGGCATATACAAAAATCAACCAATTAATACATAAGTAAGTGGAGGGAGGAACAAACTTATGTGCTTCTCTCTGTCTCTCTGTCTCTATCTGTCTCTGTCTCTCTTCTTTCCTCTCTCTTTCTAAAAATCAATAAATAAAATTTTAATCAATAAACAAAAATAACCACACTCTTGCTTTTGACTATTTTTAAAAAGTGTTTTTATATGGAGTGAACAAGCTTTCCTTATAGACCTAGTAACATTTCACATTTGCCTACTCAATGCTTTCCCCTGCTGACTTTCATAAGAGAAGACTTGTTCTGACCTTGTCCAGAACTACTGTTCCAAGCCCACATTTACTGTGCTTCCTGATCCATCTGTCACATCAAACACTTGTTCATGAGGAGCTCCTTTCCAAAGCCATCCTTCCGATGGTGGGAACTGTGAAGATTAATTGGGATAATTGTACTAGTGGAAGGAGATAGAAGCTCTTACTAGACTTTCAGGAATAGTCACAATTGGTCAAAAATAGAAATAAATACTGGATGCTTCCCCTTCTTCCTGCTTCAGTGTCTTCCTTTCAGTTTTCTGAGCCTCATCAGAGCTAGTGGTTCTGAGTTTCTGCTAACATGGTTTGGACTTATTCTACCTATTCATTCTCTCTTCCATCTTTCTCCTGTTTCTTTGTAATTTCCTTCCATTGCTTTGTCTTGTCTCCTTTTCTGACGCTGGTATTATTTCTTGCCTTCTAATTTCTCATTTCTCATCTCTTCCATAAAAGGAATACACTTCATCATCTCTGACCAAATCTGTCTATTTTTTGTTTCTGCAGGCTAATGCTGAAGCTCTGTTCAGAACTGCCAGTGTGCAATGGGCCCTGATAAAACCATAGAAAGGGGAGAACCCACCCCAAAAATAAACAGTCACTTCCTTTCTGGGAGGGCCATTAGTAGGACAACCAATACTTATTTCATTAAAAGCTAGGAAAGGCAAACTATTTCCATACCAAATGAGCTCCATGAAACTGGACTCCTGTGTTCAATCAACAAATATTTCTTGAACTTCAAAGCCAGGCAATATGGAGGACAATGACTTCATGACACCAAGACTGGCTTAGTGTCTGTTATTGAGAAGGCATATGAGTAAACAAACAAGAAAAGGACCCATCATTGATACCCTTTCTCCTGCTATTACTACCCCCTTCCCTATGTTATTTTTCTCCATATCACTAATCACCATCTGATATGCCCTATATTTTACCATCTTAATGTACATTTTCCTCCAACTAGACTGCAAGCTCCAGGGGAAGGGATTTTTGTGTCTTGACTTATGACTGAATCCCAGATTATGATGAGCTAAAGGAGGGAACATGATGCGTGAGAGATCAGAAATGTTGATGAAATGCTAAGGAATTACAGGAATTCACAAGAAACTGATGGTGATCAAATACAAAGAGAAATGTGATGCTTTGGGAGTGATGTAAGTAAAATACCAGAGTTCAGAAGAGGCTTGGTCATGTGGTGCTGGGTAGGAGATCTGAAAAGGAGGGGGAGATGTGACATTTTCCACCCTTAATGCTTACGAAGGTGTCTGTCCTTTACTGAGTTGTATTAGAAAAGCTTACATTTCACTGAAAGAAGAAGAAATGGGGAGCATTCTCAGCTCTTTCTTAGAACACAAAAGGAAACCTAGGTCGCAGCAGGCAGATGCAGGCTGGAGTCACCTAAGAATTCAGCTGTGAAAAGTCAGGGTTTCTTTTCTGTCTCAGCTGTGTGACCTTGATCGTGTTGCCATACCTCTCTGAGCCCTGCTTGATCAGAACATCATAATACAGACATTGCAAGATATCTTAAGAATTAAATAAGAAAATGCATGCAGAGTGTTTAACATAACACCTGCCTGCTCAGCCCACAAGAAAAAAGGTAGCTATCCTCATAGTAAGGTTAACAACAGCGAAAGACAAAGCTCATGTCCTTGTGCCTTCATATTGCTGAGAAATGGGGACACCGAGTTGCAAAGGCTATATATGTAATTGAAGGTAGGGTCTAAACTGATTTTCCCAGCTTTTTATTCCTGTACAAAGTGGCACTGAACTCAACGTAAGTGAGGTACTAATAAATATTAATACCCCCTTCCATTCCCAACCTTATCCAAACTGAGTAAGAAACTGAAAAGAGAAAGATCATCTCCTCTCTTTTTCTCCTGCTACGGAGAAGCTCTGATCATTTTCTTCCACTCAGAATATGGTTACCTGGGTGACTAAATCATTATTCTGTTCCTCCCTCCTCTTCACACATAATCCTGTCTTACCCCACCCCCGTTACCTCTGCTTAAAAGCTTTTAGCAGAAAAAGTTAATCCACAATTTTACAAGCTGCTATTTAAAATATTTTTCTTTCCTGAATGCACGCAAACATATTTTTAAACATACTGCAGAAATCACCTTTTCTCTAGGGCAAAGGGAGAGAATGAGAACGTACACATTGGGGTGGGTGGGGTGGGTAGGACGGGGAGGGGGGGAGCAAGGAGGGGGATGAAACTATTGTAATACAATAAGAAATTAATTTAAAAAAGAAAAACAAGAAGAAGAAGACGAAGGCACACATGAAAGAGAAGAAAGGAAGGGAGTAGGAAGTAGGAAAGCCAGTGGGATCCTCTGGGTCTGGCTAGACTTCCTGGAGGTTGAGTGGCTTGGTAACCGTGGGGATTGATCTCTGAAAGAAATGGGTCCCATGGCCGGATTTGGCTTCTGGGTCCTTATCTTCTCTGTTTATCCAGCTTAAGCACTAGATGAAACTTTGGACCCAAAAGAGAAACCTGAGGACTCTAACTAGGTTCTTCTGCCTGTTTCATTTAGTCCTTGCAGTTATCACATATTAAACTGAATCTGGTTGTGGCTGATTTTAATAAGAATCAGGTATGTGTCTTGCTACTTGGGTTTGGGGATTCTTACATATGGACACAGCCATCATCAACCAGATCAAGGTATAGAACATTTTCAGTTCTCCAGAAAATCTCCTTTTGCTCCTCCCTCCAAGTCAAAACACTCCATACACACCACCTCCACCAGAAAACCGTTAATTGATCTGTCTTCTATCACCATCACATGTTTTTGCCCATGTTCTCGAGCCTCATATAAAGGGAATCACATAGTAGGTACTTGTTTGTGTCTGTCTTCTTTCATTCAACATTATGTCAGCGACATTCATGTAAATTGGTGCAATAACAATAGGGTGGTGTTTTTTTTTTTTAGTTACTATGTAGCATTCCATTGTTTGAGTACATCACAATTTATCTTTTCTCAATTGTTGGCGTTTGTGCTGTTTCCAGTTTGGGACTATTGTGAACACAGATACACTGATCTACATGTCTTTGGGTGGACGTGTGCACTCATTTCCCTTGGGTATGAGAAGTATCATTCCTGGGTGATGAAGGAAACACATATTCAGCTTTTAGTAGATGCTGCTGAGCAAGTTTACAGTGTTTGTCCCATTTTATGCTCACATTGTTATCAGGCGAAAGCTTGAACTGCTTGCTGCACGATAGTCGATAAGTCAAGCACCACCAAGGTGTTAGACAAGAAAGGCAGCTTTATTCAAAAACCCAGCAAGCTGAGAAGACGGCAGACTAGCGTACTGAAGAACCATCCTGAGAAAGTACATAATTCAGGTTTCTGCATGTCAGGCGAAGGAAGGAACGGGAAGTTGGGGGGTGTTTGAAGTCAGGAGGTGATTGTTGACTGCGGACATCTGGGCACCATCAAGGGCTGGAAAGAGACAGTGAAACTTCTTTGCTTTCGGTCAACAAACTCCAGTTGCTTTGGTCCCAGCCATGGTGTTCCTATAAACTTTTGATAATCATTCTTTTTCTCCCTGTCTCCTCGGGGAGGTAGTTTCAAACATGGAGATTGTTTCAGTAATTCCTAGGCCATAGGTTAGATTTTTTTTTTTTTTTTTTTTTAGTGGTTAGCATACCTATGTTCAGGACTAAGCAGAAGTTGCTCATCCACGTGTTCTGGGAACTGGGCAGGCTTGAGCAAGATGGAGTCCGGAAGACTGATTATTCTAATACAACATCACTATTCTATACTATTTCTTGCTTTGAGTGGATAAGGAGTAACTTTTAGTTATATATTAAAACATTTTGGGGGGTTACTCCAAGTTCTTAGCCCTCATGTGGAAATCAAAGTTCCACCAGTTGCTATTAATATTTTGTACCCGTTGAGCCCTCTGGCTAGAACACTCTGCCACTGGGTATTCCCATGGCCAGTTCCTTCCTGCCGTTCAAGTCCCAGCCCAAAGGATACCAACACCCCACCCTCGCTTAGTGAGGCTTTCCCTTACAGCTTTAACAAGCCCTCTGCCTCCCCAGTCGGCCACCAGTACGGCATCACCCTGCTGTATTTCTTCTCTGGCCTCTACCCTGTTTACTCCTCAGTTTAGTTACTGTGCGTCTCTTTTCATTACTAATGAAAACTCTGCGAGGGCTGGGTGTTGTCCATCATAGAGTTCACTACAATATCACCCACACCCAGAACACAGCCCAGGACATAGCAGGGAGCTGTCACAGCCAGTTCTCACTGTGGCCTCCAATGCTTTCCACCTTCTGGTGTGCAGTCCCCTCCTACACTGTCAAGAGCTTGACTGTATAACTAATACGTGTTGAAGAAGTAACCATGTGTGTGACATCCAAACTTAGTGAATAAAACAAGTGGCTTCCGCTTTGCTCTTTCTTGGATCACCTGCTATGACAAAAGCTACAATGGGGGGACATTCAAGCAGCCAGTGGGCAGTTCCATGCAGCAAGGAACTGAGGTCTTGGTCCAAGAGCCTGCATCAACTTACCAGTCATGCTCAAGGCATGTCGGAAGCTGCACCTCCGGCCCCCATCAAGCTGTCAGATGACTACATCCTGGCTGGCATGGGGACTGCAACCTCGTGAAAGACCTTGAGCCAGAGACACCCAGCCAACGCACTTTCAAATGCCTGACTCACAGAAATTGTAAAAACATTCACGTTTGTCATGGTTTTCAGCTGCTAAGTTTTGAAGTAATTTGTACATAGCAATATTTAGCAAGTACCAGCACTCAGTAAATAGTTGTTCAACAAATGAATGAATAAATGAGTGAATTCAATTAACAGCAATATAAAACATGACCTCACACTATCTGCTTTTACCTGATCAGTATGCACGTGCCTCTAGTGTCTCTTTACGTTTCAGCTGAAACTTATGATCCTAGAGCAGGGTTTTCTCAGCCTTGGCACTCTTATTATTTGGAGCCAGGTAAATTTTTGTTCAGGGGGGCAATTCTGTTCATTGCTATAGGATGTTTAGCTGAATCCCTAGTCTCTGATGGTGGCATGGGACAGTCAGAAGTCAGGAAAGTAACCTCCTTAATTGTACATCATCAATAAATCATCCCACAGAGCCTCCCATTTGGATCTCAGGAAATTCTTTCCCTTTAACATAAGAAGCCTACTTCCACTGATAACGAAGTCACTCATGAAGCCATATATGACGATTGTGTGCCGCTTGGTTAGGATAAGGACAGGTCAGGATAGAATCAAGCATTACAATTCTTTACCCTATTCTGATGTGTGTGAGGTTTTCCTCCCACCACCATGTCCTATTTATTTTCAGTATTTACATATAATTGGATTATTTAGGGTGTTCTTCTTTTTCTTTTACTCCCTATCTCATTTCATCACTAACCCACTCTATATTGGGGTTCCTTGCAGAGATATGAACACAAAGAATATCTACTCAGTTTTTCTTAGTAAAATGATATTTCTGAGTTTAAATACTGATATGTGTTTATCAGTGAATTTCATTTATTCATAGGTAGCAGTATTAATCATCTCCCAAGTGCTATTCTCTTCTTTTTAAAAAACATCCATTTATTTATTCATTATTCTTCCATCGATCACTCTTCACCAATTATCTACAAAAAAGCGGCTAATATATTTGTCTTTCCCACCAAAATGTGGCTTTATTGTGGTCCATCTTTTTGTTTCCATCTTTCCATTCTCAGAACCTGTTACATGTGCATACAAATAGCTGTTCAAGAATGAGTAAAAGAATAAATGTGCTCTGTCCAGAACCCAAATCCACTGATGGTATTCTATTTTCCTAAAGACAATAAAAACAATACATGGTGATGTTGAACGTTTTACTGACATTCCTGAATCCCCTGGTCCTGAAATTATTTATTTGCCCTCCTAGAAAGGCCCCTGAGATGTTTCAGCGGAGAACAGTAGGATGTCATAACCAAGGCGTCATCATAGAATGTGCTGTCCATTCTCTATCTCTATGCAGCAGACATTAGGTGCTTTTGCCACATTTTGTATCCCCTTCACTATAGGTCAAGCGCAACACCCACTGACCTCTGACTCACAACATACTCTAATAAAATAATTAAGCATTCTTTGTCAGCCACTCAGGCCTAATGTTCCTTCTAAAGTGTGACCTTTGTACTGTTTCTAATCCCTACACTCTCATATCTACAGATGCTGCCTACCTGATATATTTTAATGTATTTATGCCACTTATGTGCAGAAGCTATTGCTAGCCGCACTGATGTGATAGGAAAGTCACAAAAGGAAGGTGACCTCATCTTATAAATTGCTTAGAAAGATCTTTTGACAAATGGTGGTTTAGCGAAACAGTTCAACACATGCGTCCTTTCCTTCTATTGGTCATTTACCAATTGAAAATGTTCCTACAATTGTTATTTATTCTTTTTTTTTTTTTTATTGTCCAAGCTTGAAGCTTACTGGCTATACTAACTTGACTGAAAAATCAATGTTTAACGAAGAAGTGAGGCATTAACTCTATGAAAGTTAATCATGTCAAAACACACACCAGACTTACCCAGAATAACCATTTCCTGTCTTATGTAGTGAGTATGGTTTAAATTTCCTCCTGTGTTGCTGAAATATTGCAATATTCCAGGGATAGCTGAGGATTTCATGGCTAAAATGGTGTGTGAACTCTTCCTAAAAATAATTTCAAGTTGAGAGCCATTGCCACTAAGGAAGAACCAAGAAAACTAGAATACAGAAACTCTGCTCTTAGGTCCAGGACAAATTTTATGTCAGGTTCCAGGAAAACTGCCAGAAATCCACATTGCCCTAGATTCCTTTTCCAGATGCCTGTTTTGCTAGAGGGGGGAATTTTTTTTTTCTTGTCTTCAGATACATATGCACTCTTTTTGTATTTGAAACCCTTAATGAATTCCAAATGTTCCTTTTGCATATTCATGGACACTTAGGATTGAAACACAGGCCAGAAAGGGACAAATTCTTTATCTGACCTTTCCACTCCTTTGACTGCCACTGATCACTTTTGAATTGTAAATGATGTACTTTTGAAACTGTGAGTTCCCAGCTGCTTTTACCTGCCTCATGCCAGTGTCACGTGGTGGCAAGTTCCACTGAATGAGCAGATCTGGCACTACCTGCGCCTTTTCTCATTTTTCTGTGTACACATGAGTATTTCTCATATGAAATGAATCCTAAACTCAGACCACATTTCTGGTATTATAAACCGGAAACTTCATTCTGTGCCACTAATCTCAATGTTAACTTCTATTGACCTTCAACAAACAAAGAGTCAGATATTTTTCTAGCAAAATGTATTTATTCAGGAAAAACAAAGAATTGTGACTTGGGACCTGTGGTCTAACAGCAAATCCCAACAAGCCTGGCGAAACAAAAGAAGGACATGCTCTTTTATGAACTTGGGCCTAGGGGTTCTTGCAAATGAATTGTCCATTGGAGGAAACAGAAAGTTCAAGTATAGTGACTTTTCATTGGGTGACTTATGGCTGTCTCCCATACGCTGAGCTGGCTCTGGGCAAAGAAGACTGTTTTCTTCCTCCAGCTGTGGTGGTAAAGTAGTATTGTTTCCCATGGGAGATACAAGGTATATATCTCCTTGTCCCAGTCAGTAGTGTCTGTTGAGTGACATTGAGTGACACGTTTTTAAGAGCTCTCTCTTTTTGTCTCCCAAAGCAATTAAATTAGTTTTCTGTTCATTAATTTTCACACCTTCAAAAGCTATCCTAAGGCTTAACACCAAACTGAAGTTTTTGCCTTTGCTTACAAAATGTAAAACTATAATACATTAAACACATAATTGAATAAGAGAATGAGAAGACAGGCCACAGACAGGGAGAAAATATTCTGAAAAGTCACATCTGATAAAGGACTGTTAACCAAAAATATACAGAGAACTCTTAAAACTCAACAATGAGAAACAACCAGATTAAAAAGTGGGCCAAAGGCCTTAAGAGACACTTCACCAGAGGAGATACACAGACAGCAAAAAAGCATGTGAAAAGATGCTTCATATCATATGCCATCAGGGAAATGCAAATTCAAACAACAAAGAGATTCCACTACATACATATTAGAATAGCCAAAATCCAGAACACTAACAACACCTAATGCTGGAAAGGATGTGGAGCAATAGGAAGTCTTAGACTGCAAAATGGTACAGTTACTGTGGAAGACAGTTGGGCAGTTTCTTACAAAACTAAATATACTTCTAACATACAATCCAGCAGTCTTGCTCCTTAGTATTTACCCAAAGGAGTTGAAAACACATCCACATGAAAACTTTCACACAGATTTTTACTGCAGCCAAAACCTGGAATTGCCAAAATCTGGAAGCAACCAAAATGTCCTTCAGTAGGTAAATGGATAAATAAACTGTGATATATCCAGACAATGAAATATTATTCAGCACTAAAAAGAAATGGAAAGTCATGGAGAAAAACCATAAAAGCCATAAAAAACATGGAGGAACTTTAAATGCACATTACGAAGTAAAAGAAGCCAATGTGGAAAGGTTATATACGGAACATTTCAGCTATGTGACTCTGGAAAAAGCAAAATTATGGAGGCAATGAAAAGATCAGTGCTGCCACAGGTTAAGGGGGAAGAGAGCAGATGACTTTTAGAGCAGCGAAACTACTCGGTATGAAACTGTAATGTTGGATACATATTACTACAGGTTTGTTCAAATCCATAGAACATACAACACCAACTGTGAAATCTAATATTTGGACTTCGGATGATAAGGATTTGTGTATGTATTTTAATAAAATATACCAGTTAATTTTTTAAAAATATTGTATTTATTACTTTTAGAGAGAAGTGAAGGGAGAGAGGGAGAGAGGCATCCATGTAGGGTTGCCTTTCACCTGCCTCCAGCTACAGACCTGGCTGGAGACCTGGCTTGCGACTTGGTTATGGGCCCTGGCTGGGGAATTGAACCAGTGACCTTTGGGTTTGCAGGCTGGCGGCACCTTATCCACTGTGCCACCAGCTAGGGCTACCAGTTAATTTTTAACAAAACAATTTTAACAGTTTTAACATATGTACCACTCTAGTGGTATATTTTTGAAAAAGGGGAGCCTATGCATGAGTTGGGTTGAGAGGAACAGGGGATATGTAGAAAACTCTCTGTCTTCCCCTCAATTTTGCTGTGAACCTAAAAAAAGAAAATCTCTGTCTGTGTATAGAATTTATAAATAGAATATATATGGAAAGAGAAAGGGGGCAGGAGAGAGAATATATTATATTACTGGAGACTTAAAGGTTAAGATATTAAAATGGTGCCAAACTAAGATTTTTGTTACAGCCTTTCTCATCTTCCCATTATAATAACATGAGTTTGGGAAAACTAAGAATCCACTATTTGCAAGAGAAATTTCCACTGACTACAATGCAAAGGAGGCCAAATCAAGAAATTTATCACAAATACTATATCTCCTGAGAAAGAAAAGCAAAGTTAGTAAGAAGTTGAGCTTCCAAAGTGTTATTCAAGCAAAATCTACAAATCCTGGGAGAAGGCCAGCAGGAGTACAGAGGGCCTGAGAGGCAGGGGTGGCTGGGTATTAAATGTGATGGTTAGACCTGGAATAAGAAGCTACAGATAAAGTAGTGTGTGGAAGCATCCTGACAACCCCATGGTGTTCACATTTGTCATTTTTTTTTTTTTCATTTATCATAGCTGATTAAAGAACCATAGAAAGCCTCTGATTCTTGACAACATAAATTCTCTTCATAGGAGACAACTGGACAATAGGTCAGAGGAAGATCTTCGTGTGGAGACTGCACAACAGGTGTTAAATGTAAATGTCTGCTGGATTCCAGAATTTAGGCAAGGGAGTGTGTCCTTGAACCCGCCCAAATCTTTAGACCTATCATTTTTTCAAGAGAATGGTGGAGAAGCAGAGGAAATTTCATCTGCCAGTTGGCCAACTCTAAGATTGGAAGGAAAGTACCTCATTGACAGGTAATAGAGAAATGATCACTACCACAACATAAAATCTACCAAAATTTCTAAAGTACATGGAAACAAAACACTGTTTGAAGACTCCACAGAAGAGCATATACTTGAAGATGCTTGTCTGTAGGAAAATAAAACATTAGAAAATGTGTGTTATTTCCTCAAAAGCATGAGAGCAGATGTGGTATCTATCAGCCACCCATAAGATAAGAATATAAAGAAATGAAAACATTTCACGGTGGCATTAGAAATGCTGTTGGAAGCAAGAAAGCAAAATTATGTTTATAGGATAAATGTGAGTTTTTTCAGGGAATCTGCCCCACCTCTCCATGGACAGTTCGTGCTCACAGCTCAGATTTCCCAAAACACAATTTGCTCATCTTTGCTACCTCATCTTTCTCTGAGCCACTCTACAATTGTATTTGGTGTCTGTCTCTGTCCTTAGGCTGTGGCTTCTCCAGGGATGGACCATGATCTACAGAAGTGTTTTTATCCCCAACAGCAGCATAATCTGACCAGTGGGCCCTCATTAAGGCCTTGATAAATGTATGAAATGAGAGTTCACAATCAGTTTGAATTTCTTACAGGTTTACATGGTTGTTTTTTCAATCAACATGCAGAAAACCTTTAGTCTGTGACAAAAGCATCATAGAACATAGACTAGAAACTGAGCTGTGGGAACAGAGTTAAAAGGTATGAACTGAAAACAAAATCTTTTTTTTTTTTTTTTAGGAAAACAAGGCTAACGTAGTAAGCAAGGGGATAAAGATGGCATCCAGTAAATAGCATATTTTAAAAAATACATTTCAATTTTAGAATTGAGAAAAAAACTATTTTCTTAAGGTCATTCTAGAAGTTAACAGATTAGCTAAGAATTCTTTAACTGTCTTTCATCACAAAGTCAGATTTCCTCTTTTTTCACTTAATTTGTGTTTCTTTCCCATTTTCTTCTCTAAAAAAATATATCTTGAGCCCTGGCTGGTAGCAGTGGATAAGGCGCCAGCCTGTGAACCCTGGCTAGTTTGATTCCCAGCCAGGGAGTACAACCAGGTTGCAAGCCAGGTCTCCAACCAGATCTGTAGCTGGAGGCAGGTGAAAGGCAACCATACACTGGTGTCTCTCTCCCTTTCTGCCTCTCATCCCTCCCCCTTCTCTAAAAATAATAAATAAAACCTTTTAAAAAAATCTTTACCATGCATTGGCCTTGCCAATGACATCTATAGATATCACAGTGCTAGGTGTCATAACAGATAAACCCTAAATCTTAGTGACTTAAAAAACAGACGTTATTACTCAATAAAGTCTAAAATAATTGAGACTGGCTTTCATAGAATTTCAAGGGCTTGAGCTCCTTTTGTTTTATAGTCTTACTCTCCTGGAAAGCCTTGGAATCCTCTCCATTCTGCTGGCAGATAGAGTTCCATTCAGGGCCCACATTGATGGACCAGGGCCATAAGTCGAGTACATTATTTGATCAAATCCCAGTAGTTAGCACTCAGTCATATGACCACAGCTAATTGCAAGAGAGACTGGGCAATAGAGTCTAGATGTGGCTCTGACAGAGAAAAATGGGTGTGGTGAAAAACTAACCTACCTCTGCCACAAACTCCAAGTTATTCCAACAATAGGTCACAATGCTGTAGGGCACCATGTGCAGCCCTCTTCTCACTTTCTCACTTTATTCTTGCAATAATCTGATGGAGTTGGGTGTTAGTATAAAGTGTTCAGTTTAGCAATTTAAGGTCACGTAACTCTAATAATCCAAGATTTGTATCCCATTCTGACTCCCAAAGCCCACTGTACTGTGTTGCATTACTTCATTGAAATCATGAAGTCTGAGCTTATAAACTGACTGCATTATGATTAAATTTAAAAGATCAGGTAACTGCCACATCATCTGTAGATTCCATCCTTTGTGATGTTTTTCCAACCGGGATGATGGATTTATACTAACTCACCTAAATTCTTTTCCATTTTAATGTAGAGTGTAGATCTGAAGTGATCACTGCAACCCCTGGTACAGGAATGGAGTGGCATATACTGTCCCATCATTATAAGAAGGCCTGTCCCAAAAGTATCGAGCCAATGTCAATATAATTAAAATAGTTTGTGCAGCTGATAATTTTGGAATAGATCTTGTATTTCATTCATGCTAACAGACCAACACAAATGTGCATTTTCAGCATGAACATTTTTATACCTCACACACATTTTAAATATCTTCACAACCCTTTGAAAAGTAGATAACCACTATCTCCATTTACAAGAGCGTAATAATAGTTACTTTGTGTAAAGAATGGTGCTAAGCATTCTATATATCTACATAAATATGTAGATATGATTATATATACATATATATATATAAATATATATATATAACTTCATTTCATCTTCAACACCACTTAATGAGTTAAGTGTTTTTATTACCAGTATTTCATTGATGTGGAAATCAAAGCACAGGTTAAGTAGCTTGACTGAAGCTCTAGAGATGAGCAGTGAATAAGAGGGCAGGCTACCAGTGCAAGTCTCCTGTAATTTCCCAGAATTCAAGTTCATAGGTTTTTTTTTTGTTTTGTCATTATCTTGGTCATATATGTATTCCTATTCCTCAAAATATTTATCACTTGACATTCTCTATTTTTGCTTCTCAGCAACCTCATTCATTACATCTTTATTCCATGAACATGTTCATTTGAGTATGTAAAACCTTATAGCTCCTATTGTTTCACTAAAGAAATGCCTTGCTATTCAAAGCACAAAGCAAAAAGACCTAATTTAGTTGTTTGCTAAGGTAAATCCACAAGGTATGGAAATTCATTCACTTCCTCTAAAACAAAAGGCATACCCCAAGGTTGCTGGTTCGATTCCCAGCCAGGGCAACATAACCAGGTTGCCAGCCAGGTCTGTAGCTGGAGGCAGGTGAAAGGCAACCATACATTGCTCTCTCTCCCTCTCTGGGTGTCTTCCTACCCCCTCTCTGAAAAAATAAAAAAAAAATCTTTTAAAATAAATAAAATAAAAGGCATATATTCTATCTCTACATATATTTGAGATTTTAAAGGAACATCAATTTTCATTTTAAGAAATATTTAACTTAGTATCTCGTTACATTTTTGGTGCCTAGCCCAAAACTGTAAACAGCTTTAAAAAAAGAGAGCTTTTGAAATATTAGTCATTTAAGTGACTCACTCTCTAAAAGAAATTACTTGGGAGTCAAAGAAAGGTGACTTTACTATCTCAGAAATTAAACCCTGATCAATTTGTTCATCCATTCAGTCTACTATGAATGTACTGAGATGGAAACTTGGGGGGGAGGGGTGGATAAAAAACACTGAAATAGAACTGGCCACTGGCAATGTTCTTCCTGGTTTACTTTGCTACGTAAAGGCCAGCTGGACCTTCAGGCAAAATATAATTTGTAGAACAGTCCTGTGGCACATTGTATCCATCAAACAGAACCAACAAGGCGCTAAAAGATTGAGGAGTCATTTTGTGTCAGTTACTGATAAAAGTCCTCCCCAGAGCTTGCTAACTCTGTGAGGCTCCTTTGTCAGCTGGGCCTAAAGCAGACCCCTAGTAGGTGCTCAATAAAGATGTGTTGTTAACATCAAGGAGGCCAAGATGGAGTTTACTCAAGCGTAGCAGAGGGTTTTGAGTTCTGTCTCTCTTACCTAGAAACTCTCAATGACTTTTGCAACTGGTTCTGCAGGTCATCCAAGCACTAATCTGCTCTTAGCTCTAATGCAGCTAGAGGGAGACGGGCAGAGCCATTTTACACTGTGAATGTAGCTCTTTGAACTTCCTTAAGTCGCCTGGGTGGAGGCCCCACCGTTTTAGGTTGGCAGGTTGGTGCGGCACCAGCAATTTCCGCCCTTCTTCCCTCCCTACCCCCTCCCCGCTTCCTGGGTCTCGGTCCCTGTCCGCGCCCCGCCAGGGGCCCACTCCCCTCCCCCCGACGGCTGGGTCCGCAGGAGCCCTGGGAACTACCACTTCCCTTAAACTTTGTTTCCAGGAGAAAACAGGTAATGATTTGCATGTTTTAAATCACTGCAGCATAATGTCAAATTAAAGTTTTATTTAGGTATTAAAATCGATAAACGAGCCAGTACATAAGGCCTCCATACAAGCAGCACTTCCGCCCTTGGAAGTTGCAGGCTTTCTGCAAGCCGCAGCGACTGCTTTCCACGGCCTCACCTCCCGCCAGCTCCGTCCGCTCCCGCGATCCCACCACCTCCCCCCTCCCCCACTTCGCGCCCACCATTGTCCCCTCTCAGCTGTCACTGCGCGCAGATCCC
Organism: Noctilio leporinus; assembly: GCA_004026585.1. Classification (NCBI taxonomy): domain Eukaryota; kingdom Metazoa; phylum Chordata; class Mammalia; order Chiroptera; family Noctilionidae; genus Noctilio; species Noctilio leporinus. The sequence goes on from PVIW01005346.1 coordinate 81,372, forward strand.
GAGCTCCCAATTGGAAAACCTTCGCGTCACTCAGCCCACACTCTGGGACCGGACGCTACCCTCCCTATTCCGTGCCTTAAAAGGTCTAACTAAGACTTCGTTCCCGGATCCCGCAGGTAAAGCCGCGGCGGCGGAAGGGAGGAAGGGCGGGGCGCACCGGGTGCCGGGTGCCTGAGCGGGGCGCGCCATGTAACCTCCCCCGCCACTGCCTGACCACGCCCTGACACCCCCACTCCACCCCCACCGCCAAGGCCGGATCACAATGCCCAAACCGCGGAGTTACTCTCGTAATTCAGCCCCTGGACAGCCTTGGGGACAGTTGCCACTACGAAGCACCGAGGGGGGGCGGGGCAGGCCGCGGAGAGAGGGTGGAGGGGAATGTGGCAGGTCCCGGATGTTGCTGAACTCGAGCCCCTTTGAGGGGGAGTGACTGGCGCAGGCGCAGGCCTGCAGGGCAAGCTAAGGTGGGGGCGGGGAGTTTTCTTCTCGCAAATTTAGGCTGAGTTGCGGGAGCTCGAGGGGAAGACCTAGGGGGTAGTGGTGAGGAGGAGAAAAACAGGAGCTCCCTGCCCAGGCGCACTCGTACTAGAGAAATTGGAAGCTGAACAGGTTGGGAAGGAGGGCTGGACGCGGGAAAGGACACGCGCTCCTCTGCTCGCCCTCTAGCGCGGGAGCAGGACGCGCGCGCTAGGGAGCGGCGGTTGCGCTGGGCCCCCGGAGCTGTGGGCACCAATCAACGGTTGCCATAGCAGCGTTTGACGTCATCGTGCGTGTGGTGCCCCTGCTGCCGGGGCTGGTGATTGGAGGAAACCCCGTGTCTGCGGAGCGGCTGTAGCCTGTGAGCAGTAAGATCCAGGGACAGAGTCAGCCTCGCCGCCGCCGTCGCTGCTGCCGCCGCCCAGAGACTACTGAGCCCCGGTCCGTCCGCCGCCACCCACTCCGGACACAGGTAAGGAACCCGGTCGCTGTCGTCTCGCCCCAGTCCTTCCTGTTCCAGACCCGGCCTCTGGAAACGCGGGGACCGTCTCCTCTCCGCATCCCTTCAGCCCTGCTCGCCCAGCGGTAGCCGCGCTGGGCTGAGGCGGAGTCTCTTCCAGCGGAGACGGGCGGCGGCTTTCCTTCCGCTGGACTCGGGCGGGCGGCTCGCGGCGCTGCCTCGGGCTCCCTGCTTCCGGATCGCCGCCGCGGCCCGGACTAGCGCCCGTTCCTGGTTCCCCTCCCCGGGGGTGGAAGGGGCGCCTACGCGAGAGATCCCCGGGGACCTGCTTGTCGCCTGCTCCCGGGGTGGCGGAGGCACCACAGGTCCGTTCCCACCGCCGCCCCTGTGCCCCCAAAGCCCCTGCCCCCTCGCCGGCCCGCTCCCACCTTCCGCGGGAGGTAATGACTCGGCGGCTGCAGGCATTGCAGTGGCGCAGGTGAGGCCGCCCCCTCCCTGCGGCCCCCCTTCCCTGCCCGCCGCCCGCCCCTCGGCGCAGCCTCCGCGCTCCGCGCTGCGGCGGCACCCAGCACCACCCCCAACTCGGGCGGCGGCGCAGTGAGGTGGCCGGGCTTTGGGGACCGGTCCCGCGCAGAGGCCTGCCCGGAGGCGCCCGCCTGGTGGACCGGGGCGAGGCCGCGCAGCGCGCGGGGGTGAGCCGGCTCGGGTGCGATCACCAGAGACAGAGCCGAATTTCCTGAGTTCCGCGGGGAAGGGGGGCTCGAATATTCCCGGCGTGGGGGATGGGGCTGGCCTTGTCTTCTCCTGGTGACTGGGGGCTCCGATCCCAGGTGGGGGTAAATACGGAGGAGATGGGCAAGCCCGTGGGCCGGCGGAGCTCGCTCGCCAACGGGTGGGCACGGACTAGAGGGTCCCCGATCCCGGTTTTGAGGTGCTACCCTGCCCTCGGGGAAGCCTGAGCGTAACAGCCGGCCGTGGCCCGGCACGCCAGGGTGTGGCTCTTGCCCCCTCCCCCACCTGCTGCAGCTGTCGGGCCGGTACTAACTAAATGAGCACCAGCGGCGTCGGCTGGCGGAGGGGACGCCGGCAGACAGTGGGGTGTGTCCCGGGCCCTAGGGGCCACGGTTCTGCTTCTGCCGGCAGCGTGGGCCTGGCTGGCCTCTCTGCGCCCGGGGCAGGCGGTGGCTCCCCGGTACCTCGGCTCGGGTGGGAGCGCGGTGCCCCTCCCTCCTGCTCGGGTGGGGGAAATTAACACTCGGCAGCAGGCTGGGCTCCTTGACACAGATCCGCCATGACAAAGAGGGAGAGTCGGGGACTTGTGCGGAGGCACCAGCTAGGGTGGAGCCAGGCGGGGGCGGGGCGGGGCGGGGCGGGGGGGGGGGAGTTGCAGATAGCGAGGACCTAAGGATCTGCGCTTTTTAGTCACGGTCGGCGGGTTTTCGGTTCACCCAACTCGGCGCCTTAAGGTCGGTGAAGGGTTAAATGGGTGCGGCGAGGCCTTGGAGCACTGTGAGAAACCCAGTCCACTTCCCCTTGTACCCGCGGGGTTGGGGAGAAAAGCCTTTATGCTGGTTTTAGATGATTTTGCTTTAGAAGCAGCATTAATCTGAGAGCGTTTTCGAGTTCTCCGGGAAAATTGGTAATTTCGAGAAACGGGGGTGGAGGTTATCATAAATTTTAAATAGTTTTAGCATTGAAATACTCTATAGTGACTATAAGGTAGTTGGTTACTTGTTTGAAATCTTCAATTTTTTTTTTTTTTTTAAGTATTTTGGGATTTCCCAGGGAAAATAGAAGATACGGTATTGGAGAGTCAATTCCCAAGTGACAGTGGCTCTTCTGTTCACCTTTTAATGATAGTGTACTTCAGTCCGTGCACATTTATTTAAAATCGTTTCTTTGGGATCTCATTGTATGTTTTAGTATCTTAGTGTGTTGTTTTAGCACTCTTCAGTTATTTCCACTACTAGAAACAACGAATTCTACATTTAAACTGGAATAATATCAGAAGCACTGGCCGCACTGGCAGCACTTAATACATAAATTTAGTGCTCACAGATGGTAAGAGTTGAAGTTCTAGGTCTCATGGGTAAATTTTATTAAGCATGTGTGCATATGACAAGGTTGAGCTAAATGAGGCCTTAGGGTCAGTTATCAATCTTTAGTGGTTGTTTTGTTTCAGAATATTTTAAAACAAGAAACTTGGTCATTTTTTCCAGAATGTTAATCCTGTGGTCAAAACTTAAACACTCCTGAAAAGAGTAGGTATTGTAAAAGTAAAAAGACATGAATTACAAATTAAACTGACATGAATCATGATTCTGGACATAGGATAGAAATGTATTGTTTTTTATAGGTAGTATTTTCACTAAAGAAAAGCTGCTTAATTTTTTACTACTTAGTGATAAAGCGATAAAGGAATAAAGTGGTGTTGGAAACTGGAGTTCAAATTTTGGCCAACTAAAATGATGACTGGTTTTTAAGGTGGCCTCTGTTTTGACTTAATGCAAAATTAGGTTTTTGAACACAAGATGATGCAGGTTAAATTTTGCTAAACTGATGTATTTAAATGGCCTTAAAATTACTTTCTGAATGCTGAGTATACCACTTTTTCCCTATTCTAACTGTGTAAGGTTGCATTAAATTGCTCATGTAAAGAATCTACCATAGGCAGTTAATCTTCTATAGGTGTTGGGTTTGAAGTGTTAAATACTCTTTTTTTTTTAACAAAAAGTATAATTTTGAGTTTGTTTTAGTGGGAAACATATCTAAATACCTTTTTTTTCTGCAGAATACCCAGTCATGGATAAAAATGAGCTGGTGCAGAAGGCCAAGCTGGCTGAGCAGGCTGAGCGATACGATGACATGGCAGCCTGCATGAAGTCTGTAACTGAGCAAGGAGCTGAATTATCCAATGAGGAGAGGAATCTTCTCTCAGTTGCTTATAAAAATGTTGTAGGGGCCCGTAGGTCATCTTGGAGGGTTGTCTCGAGTATTGAGCAAAAAACAGAAGGTGCTGAGAAAAAACAGCAGATGGCACGAGAATACAGAGAGAAGATTGAGACTGAGCTAAGAGATATCTGCAATGATGTACTGGTGAGAATCCAACATTCATTTTAGCATCACTGTACTATACGGTTCTTATAATGAACATCAGTTATGATACTGTTGCTTTTTCCTTTTAAAATTTGAGTGCTCTAAATCAGTCTAAAGAGACTATATAAAGAGACTGGTATGTTTTTTGCACTAATTGGAAAATGAGTATTACCATTTCATTTCGTGGTTAGAATATTTGTAATTATTTCTAAAGTTAATGTTTTTAAATGTATATAATATGGATATAGCACCTTTAATTACCTTGTTTTTATGTAAAAGAGATGTAATACTGGTAGACTTATTGAAGATGCAGTACCTATCCTTCCCTGGATTAGCCACCATGATGTTAATGTAATGAGTCAGCCATGCAGGGAACACTATCTTCATTTACTTGCTTCTGCCTGCATTTAAGTGTTGGAAGTTAACTTTGTACACAGACAACCAGAGTGAAAGGTTATGAATAACTCAAGCTTGATTTCCAGGTTGTTAAAGTATTTTAGGTATTCAGTACCTACTCTGTTGAAGCACTGCTCTCTGAAAAGCTTTAAAGAATTAAACAGAACTTTTTGGTTAATTTTTCTTTTGTTTTTTAACAAATGATGACTTTCTGCATCAGTAAAGTTTAAGAATGAGGATAAATTGGTGGTATATCCAACCATTTAGTATATAACATTACATATATATATTGATGGTACCTTTCTAATGAACCAAGAGGTTTTGGAATAATATTTAAAGTGCTAAATAGTTACCCTTAATATAGCAGGACTTTAGGTTACACATTGGGCCTCACTCAGTATGGTAGGACACTGGTATTTGGAGAGATGTAGGTAGTATCTCAATTTCTCTGGACAGGTTACTGAATCTGAGACCCAGCATGGAAATCCAGGTGCACTATTTATTTGAATCTTGTTTATGGAGGAACTATCTATTAGGATGAATAAATATATAAGCTTTTGTCTAAGATGAGATGATACGATGATTCTTTTAAATAGTCTTAATTACTAATATAGAATAGCTTCCATTTCTAAATTATGAGTACATTTCTCAAATGGTATCATCTTCTGTCTTTTTAAGAAACTGTTTCATCTTATTTAACGTGGGCTCACAAAAGTCACTTTGTGTGGTATCTGTTTTGGGTGCATTTTTAATTTTGTAAATCTTTACATTGACAATTGTCATTTAATTCTAAGATGAGAAAGGATTTCGATTTATTGAAGCTAAATGACAATGCTTTTATTTATCTCATTGCAAAAATTTAAATTTAAATATTTAAAATTTAAAAATGATCGTGTTTGTCTACAATAAAACAAGTGTTGGGCCCTGCCAGATTAGCTTGGTAGGTTGGAGTGCTATCCTGTTGACCATAAAATTGGGTTTGAACCTGTCAGTCTGGTCTGCCTTTTGGGAGGTTACTGTTCTTCCCACTCTCTCCCTGCCCCCAATAAGATCAATAAACATATCCTCTAGTGAAGATTTAAAAGTAAATAAAAATTAAAAAGAATTACTACATTCCTTAACAATTAATAAAAATAATAATGGTTTATATATGAGTTTTAGGATTCTGGGACATCTGTTAAAAATGTATTGGGTTTTTTCTCTTTCATTTTCTTTACTAACTGGTACCTGTGTACATGTTACTGAATTTTGTTCACTCTGGTGAACAATTATTACACCTTCTAGAGCAAATCATTTTTATTTGTTTTCAAAAGGTTTATTGCATGTTATAATTTTCTTTATTTTCTTTCTTTTTCTTTTTTTTTAAGATTCTATCTGTTATCTTTAGAGAGAGGGGAAGGGAGAAAGGCCCAGAGGGAGAGAGACGTCAATGTATAGTTGCCTTTTACCTGCCTCCAGCCAGGCAACTGGCTGGGGAATCTAACCAGCAACTTTAGGGTTCGTAGGCTGGTGCCTGTACCACCAGCCAGGACCACATTATACTTTCCTTTAAGATAAAAGTCAGTTTTAGGATTAAAAGGGAGGTAACATTTACTCTTTACTAACAAGTTTATTTGCTATTCCAGGTAGGTATTTGCATGTTTTCCACACTGAGAGTATAAAAGCACATGTGGGTATGAGGATTTTCCTAGGAAAAGCCTTGTAGCAGTTTAATTTTGCTTCCTTTTGGCTTTCTTTTCCAGAAAAAAATGTACTGCATAAAATCAGTGATGGGAATAACAAGATAATCTCTGAATATTTTGTTGATTTGATTAAGAGGTTTTGATACTGGTCACTGCCCATGTTCTTCACACTAGTGCTGACTCACCAAGTTTGACTGAAATTTTCACTTTGAAAGTTTAGATCAATGAAAGTTTAATTCCATTACCATGCAAAAGGCTCAGAATTTTAAACAAGCTTTTGCTTCCGGCCTTGGTCTTTTCAAGAGTCAAACTCAGTGATCTTTGCATGGCTCATGCCTCCTAATATCTAGTAGCTAATCAAGTATTGATTGAGTAAATGAGCAAAAGCGCATCTTTAGGAAAAGAGGATATACTCGTAGAACTAGGTCAGGAGCACTGCTGATTTTCCAAGGCCTTTTCTGTTTCAACTTGGGAAAATTTTGTATTTTTAGATAATGTGGCTTTTTATAAGCAAGCTTCTTATCCCTATCATCTTTTTCCTTTTTTAAAAGATTTTATTCATTATTTTCTAAAGAGAAGGACAGGGAGGGCGGAAGAAAGGGAGAGAAAAGAGAAACATCAATGTATGGTTGCCTTTCACCTGCCTCCGGAGACCTGGCTCACAACCTGGTTATGTGCCCTTACTGGGGAATCAAACCAGCAACCTTTGGGTTCGCAGGCCTATCATCTTTTTAAACAGGCTATGTTGACTCTGGAAACATTTTGCATGAAATTCTTTCCCCCTTTCTAGTAAAATGAAGTAATAAAATATAGCAGAACTGATAGGTCTCCGAGGGAAAAACATCTTTGAATCAATACTTGATGGTTAGTAAAAATGCTTTAATTACATTTAAGATCTTATATATAACTGATTATAGTTGTATTACTCAATTTTTCTGAACTTGGATTTTTTTTTTTTTTTTTTTTTTTTTTTTTGAGAAAAATAGGCAGGTAATCCTTTTTTCAGAATTAATGTACTGGCTGGTGTTGTCATTAATGAACCAGGCTTCATTGTACTATTGAACACCTGACCAAAAGGATAACTTCTTTCTTCCCATATAAAAAAAAAGCTAACCTCTTAATAGTTCTAACTTTTTCTAAAGAGTTTTAGTCCATTATTAAATGGTTACTACCATTCTGTTCAGGTGCATTTATCAGGTTTTAATTTATACCATCTACCAAACAGATAAGAGTAGGAACCATGTTACTTTGTCCAAGAGTGAACATTACTGTTGGAAATGATCTCTGGCAAATTCTTTCAATATGACTTCTCTTTATGCAAGAGAACTTGGGGTTTTTCTCTAGTATGTTAAATTGAAATTGCAATATGTGAGTCAGTGCATGTCTGCCTTTCCTCCCAGATCACAGACCAAAAAGCTCTCTTGGTAGTGGGGAGAGACTTAACACTAGTGATCCCTAACACCTCTCCTGCATAAATCCACAAGGGAAAAACAAATATTGGTTAGTTTTGTCTTGACTGTGATGAAGTGAAAAACAACATGAGGAAATACATATTAGAAAACCTGATTCATATTCAAAGAAGAATTTAATGGTATAAAAAGAGCTCCAGATTTTGAGTCAGGCCACTTTTTTACCATTTAATACCTTGTTGGACTGAGGAAATGACTAAGTCTTCTGAGAAAACTGAGCTCAACTAAATGGAAATAATACTCACTTTATAGGACTGTTATGGAGAATAAAAATAAGGTAAAACCCTTGACTACTTTCCGTACCCTGTTTGTCTCAGATTGGGACTCTGTTTAAAAGCAGCGACAACAGGACAAGCCTGCTGTCATAGTACAGGTGTCTCTTGAACTTGAGTCCAAGAATGGGATTTATAAGATGTAAGAAACCTTAAAATCTATTTTGTATGGGGCATTGGGTTTGTTATTCAATAAATTTTCAGTTTCATTTAAATGATTGAAAACCACTGATCCAAGGCAAAAATGGCTTCCTCTCCTAAGAGGTGAAGGAATAAAATTGTGAGTCTTAACATTTGTAACATTTGGCAATAGTAGTTGAGTAATAGTGGTTCAGTTAACTTGACTGAACCACTAAAAGTGGTTATTATGCCTCTCTGAATTTCTATTTGCCCAGGGCAGTTTTTATTTGTGTGTGTGTGTTTCCTAGGCACTCTCGTTTTCACCTCCTCCGGATAGAACTGCCATTAAGCAGGCGCAAGTTAGGGGACCCAGGGGGCTTTTAGGTTCTTCTAGTATTAATAGATTAATATGTCTTGGATTTTAAAAAAGCGATGAGTAGAGTTTTAAGCTGAAAATCACTAGGCAGCTCACTTACTGGAGTAAAGGTTTCTCAAGATAATTCTGCAGTATGATGCTCATTTTTGTGACTAAAGAGTTTTTACAGTGTTAAGTATTCCACTGGTCAGGTATTTTTGTACAGCTATGAAGTCTGACGTATGTAAAGTAGAAATGAAAGAAAATAGAGGAACCAGGAGGGAAACAGATGTTTGCTATTGGTGGGAAGGGGAAGAATAACCAACAAGTTAATCAAGAACAACAGAGCAGTAGATTGGCGCTGGCCTGAGAACCCAGAGGTCCCTGTTTTCGATTCCCAGCCAGGGCACATAACCAGGTTGCAAGCCAGATCCTTAGCTGGAGGCAGGTGAAAGGCAACCATACATTGATGTTTTCTTCTCTCCCTTTCTTCCTTCCTCCCTGAAAATAATAAAGTCTCTAAAAAAGTAACAGCAACATTAAAAAAAAAAAAAAAAAAAAACAGATTACTTATCCCCTTTTCAGTAAAACAATACCTAAATAAGAAGGGGAATCTAGTAAGAGGTGCAGATGACTGGGAGGTGTTTGGTGATTAGATGAGCTGTAAAGGTAGTTAAAGAGTGAACTAAGAGGAGATTAAAGGATCAAAATTGGAATTAGTGAAAAATGCAAGTATAGAACATGCATACTTTTGAAATAATGATCCAACTGTTAATTGGCCCAAAAAAGAGAAAGAAGTTGTAAGGCCATTTTTAAAGAGTTACTTTGATTATGTATAGATCCATAGTTTGGAAATAATTTGCTAAACAACCCGATTAAATGAATCATGAAATTTTATAAAAGGCAGTTTGAAGAATTCAACCTAGTTTTCATAGAACACATCTTTTCATGTTTATCCATAACATTTAAGTAACGGCATTTTAAGTTATAGTCAATATAATGCCATAGGCTCAGAAACAAATAAGACTTAAGGATGTAACTGCTAAAAGAAGCTGAAGGGAATTAGAGAGTAGCTGGAAAACTGTCCTCAAGCATTTAGCCCAAGTAATGTGCATTGCCAGCGTTTATCTAGGAACGAAAAACCTAGTGTAAGCTAAGCTCTCAATTAAGTGAAATTTGGTTATTCCAACAAATAAAGTGAACTTTTTGTAGAAGTGTTGTTGCATTCTAGATCATGATATCAGAACATTAGATGGACACAGTATTGCTTTATTTAAAAGCCTTTTTCAAGAAGCATTTATGCATTAATCCTGTTGTTTTTTGGAATTTGAATTTTAACCCATGAAAGATTTAGTGACTGAACCCAAAGGTCGCTGGTTCAGTTCCCATCCAGGGCACATAACCAGGTTGCAAGCCAGGTCCATAGCTGGAGGCAGGTGAAAGGCAACCATACATTGATATCTCTATCCCTCTCTGCCTCTCTCCCTTCCCTTTTCTCTGGAAATGGTAAAATCTTAGAAAAAGGAAAGATTTTGTGATTTTTTTTTTTTTTTTAAGATTTTATTCATTACCCTTACAGAGAGGGGTAGGGAGAGAGGCAGAGATGGGGAGAGACATCAGTGCATGGTTGCCTTTCACCTGCCTCCAGCCGCAGATCTGGCTGGAGACTGGTTTGCAACCTGGTTATGTGCCCTGGCTGGGAATTGAGCCAGCAACCTTTGGGTTCACAGGCGGGCGCCTTATCCACTGAGCCACTGGCCAGGGCCTATACCAGTTTTTAAAATCTGGTAAGTGGTCCTCACACATAAAGGGAGCCCAGTATCATTTGGAATTAAATGTTACTGGACTATTGAGATAAATTTGATCATACATTTTGATTCCAAAATAGATGGCCTTTGGCACATTTATATTGGAGAGAGAAGATTTTTAAAATTCAAAATGTGTTTTATGATCGGTAAGTTAAAATTTTATCTATTAAAACTCTTAATATGCCTTAGGATTATTTTTCTCGAGTTTCTGTGATCCCTATTGAAATTTCATCCTGGTTCCCATTGTTCTTGCTTTATTATGGCTTTACATTGAGAATAAACACTGCTCTTTTGGCATTTAGAATTGCTGTCAGTTTCAATATGCTGAAAGTAAGGGTTCATCTTCCTTTTGAAAAAGATAACTGTCCTTTTTAACTACCTAATTTCAGCATATTTTCTAGATTTCATCTAGATGACATCTTGTACCCAACTTGGACTTCATTTTCTGATTGCAAGTTATTGCTGTGTTGACTAAGATTATTGGTTCTTAACTTTTACATTCATGTGCTAGTTAACAGTACCCACAATTATTTCCCATTCCCATTGTACTAGTAGTAGTTATCTCCTAGTCATGCACATTGGCATCTAAAGATAAACATGATCTTGGACAAAAGCTATATTATAAACCTTTTACTGTGTCTGATGGTAATTCACTCACACTCAATACCTTTAGTATCTTATTTCCAGTTCCATGCTGCATATAGCTCTCATTCTTACCTTTTTGCTTTCTATCTGCTGAAGTTTTCCCCAGATCCCCTATATACAAAGCTTTTGGCTCTAGTTTGTTTTCTCACTGTACCTGATATAGGCCATTGCTAATCCTCATCTTTATGGCTTGAGGGTTTCTGACTTAGAATTTGTTTTAAACTTTGTATCTTAAGTTGTTTTCATTTAAGAGGACTGGCTTCATTCCTTCATTCTCCTTGAAAACAGAACCATTAACATTTATGATCATTTGTAAAGTACACTGAAAGAACAGGATGTACTTAATATTTTTTAGGTGGTACAAATTTGAATTAGGCTTGAGAAGGAATAGTGTGTTGAGCCGTCATATCTCAGTAGTTCCCATTGTGCTCCATACATTTCTGTGCAATGGTCATTTGTCCATATGTTCTCTAGTGAGTAATTCCATGTCATGATGAACGACTGGTACCTTTGTGAAAGTTGTTAATGCAATAGCAGTTGTTTTGTCATTGATTTAGTTCTGCATTTTCTGTTAAGGTATAATGTGACATAAGTAGTAACTTCGTATAAAAATAGTAATGTCTTGGCAGAGTTTAATAATTTCTGTTGACATTCTTTTTTATTTTTTATTTTAATTTTTAAAAGATTTTATTTATTATCTTTTAGAATGATGGGAAGGGAGAGAGGAGAGAGACATCAATGTATGGTTGTCTTTCACCTGCCGGCTACAGACCTGGCTTGCAACCTGGTTATGTGCCGGGGCTGGGAATCAAACCAGCAGTCTTTGGGTTCACAGGCTGGAGCCGTATCTACTGTGCTAACCAGCCAGGGCTGACATTCTTTTTCTGTAGTGTGAGTTTTGGGGGCAGCAAAGCATAGCTGAGTATAGCTGATTATTATCAGGATGATCTTCTGTGGCTCAGATAATATTTGTTTACATTGGAATAGATTACTAAAAGGTTTCAGCATACAAACATTTACGAGTTTCTTTTGACAGAATTTATTGTGAGCCTCTTCCCTTCTCTCCCCCAAATAAAAATGTAATACAGTGGTATTAGCCATGGGTAGGATGGCAAGGTAATAATGTAAATACAGCCACTCAAATGTTAATCTGTAGTGTTAGGTAGACAAAAATAAGACTTTGTCCAGTGGGTTGACCTGCATACACATGTTTATTTTCCTAAAACCTAGCAAAGGTCCTATTGCATTTAATTTGCAAGGTGTGCCCATTGAAATTCTATTTGCTTGAATTGACTTAATGACTTGGACATCATTTTTTAGTGGAGGTTACTTTCCATCTTGCAAACAGGTTTTGGGATCTAGGAGTTTTTCGAATTTGCAGTATTACCAAGAAGAACCCAATGTGAGTTGAATGTTTCTCATCTAAATGGTCATAAATATTTTTATGAGAAAGATCTACTCTTTTTGAGCCAAGACTTAAGAACTGTCAGCTCATAATTTTTTGTTCGAGATGTAGAAGGGATGTGCTTGGACTACATTTCATCCCAGGAAGACTTGATGAAAATCCTACCCAAAGTTGGCAGTATGATATAGATAGGCAGTATAGTATACTTAGAACAAGCAAGTTCTCAATTCAGTAAATCATTGAATACTTGATTACCATGTTTAGAAATATATCATCCCATCCCATAGTGATCATACTCTTCGTTAAGAGTAATGACTTTTCCTTCCAGTTTCACCTTTGGTTCCATTTGATAAAGGGGAATTACCATCAGGCTGTTAATTGCATCAATTTTGTAAGAGAGTTTTACTAAGATGCTTAAAATCTTTATTTTTAATACTTACTGATTACCTATTTCATAGGCTCTGTGTTGTAAAAAAATGTAATAAAAAAATTATAAACCCTATTCTTAAATCTCCAGAACCTAGGGAGACATGTACACAAATACTACAATAGAATGAGAGGGAAAGTACTAACTTAGTATATGTTGGTTGAATATGGAAGAGCTGAACTTCAACCACCTTTTAAAGGCAGCTGATAAAATCTAGTCCCACTAGGGAGTTACACATAATACCCAATATGCAAGTTAGAAAATAAGCAAAAATTGTTTTAAACCAAAAAATGCTTCGTGATGGAAATAATGAGAAATGAGGCCTTTCTTGGGGCCCAGGTCATGATTTGACACTTCTACAGTGCTGTAAAGGGGACTGTGAGGGAGGATTAAAGAAGGAAAATCCTGAAGAGTGAAGGCCTAGTGTGTGTGTGTTGGAGTTTTGTTTGTTTTTTGGTACTTTCTACCATTTTACTTTTAATTTTTAGAAGTGATGTTTTGGATATGAGATAAAACACTGATTTTCCTGGGATTGTTTTGCAGAGGCAGGCAGGCAATTCTCTAAACCTGATTTGATTCAACAGTTTTTAGACCCACTTAGAGTTAGCCCTATTATCCCATTGATTTTTCAAGAAACTAAACGTTTTAGAACATTCCTGGCTTTTTATCAGCATCAAGATTTGTTTCATTTTGGGCAAAAAACAAAGAGCAAACACTCTAGCCTTTAATGGGAGTTGTAATGAAATTTTAGGCTGGCTTTAATGTTCCTTAAATACCAGGGGTAATACACTTGGCTTTATCAGATTTCTTATTGATTTTTGAAAAAGTTAAGTGGTCAAGATTTGCCATCTGTTAATGGGAAATGCACTCAGTTAAGTGATTGATTGGTCAGTCTCATGAAGTTAATTAAGCAGTGCTATTCCTTTCCTATCTATATGATCTTACTGTTCATAGAACACTTAAAATTATACTTTCTTAGGCCAACATTGTAGAAGATAGTTTTCAAGTTAGAATGTCTGCTAATACCTATTTAATTAGTTATTTGCCTTACTTGAATTTTAGAGATTTTGATGTAGCCCTTTCTAATTGGTTGGAAGGAAAGGAAGCCATTCCCGCCACAAGGGGGAGTAAGAGACTAATTTCCAAGTTAATGGGTCCCTATTGCAACAGAAATAGCCTGCATTTGTTTCAGAATTTTAAGAAATCTAGGAAGATAAAGGCTCAGTGGCTGTTACAGAATAAAGTGAAAGTCCTGGGAAATTCCTATTTGTGCACAGGGGAATTAATGCAAGACAAGAAATTTGAACTTTCTATTGTGTGCAACAGAATTGGAATTAAAATTTTCTATTGAGGATATTAAAAATGACATTCATAGGGTAGTTTGAGTTTCTTGAATAATAAAATGAGAGTTGAACTTTATAGAATCGTTGAATTTTAGGCTTGAAGGAGCATTTAGCCTAGTTTTTTTCTTTCATTTTTACAGGTCAGAAAACTGAAGCTGTGAGGTTCAGTGACTTCTCATTAGGTCATGCTGTAAGCATTAATAATTTCTGCCCCTATGGTAGTATTTATTCATAGTTATAGATTGAAACATATTTACTCTTCTATAATGCATAGTTTTAGGAGTGATGGGTTAGGGGTTGTAAGAATAACTGACTTTGTTTAATTTCATTAAAAGGATAACTGCAGTTTTAGACTATATTTTAGGGTTCTATACTTAAATGAAAATGATAAGAATTATATCCAAGGGCCCTTGTGTTTCTTACCATCATTTCCCTTTTAACCACTGGCTTTTTTTCTTTTTTCTTTTTTTTTTTTAATTTTTATTATTTTTAGGGAGAGGAGGAGGGAGAGAGACATCAATGTATGGTTGCCTTTTGCCTGCCTTCAGCCACAGATCTGGCTGGAGACCTGGCTTCCAACCTGGTTATGCACCTTGGCTGGGAATTGAACCAGTGACCTTTGGGTTCGCAGACTGGCACCTTATCCACTGTGCCACCAGCCAGGGCCTCCGCTTGCTATTTTTAATTCATGATTTGTATGAAAGTGAAATGTCTGTTTCTCCTAACCTCTCTCTTTATATGTTGTGTTCATGCAAGAGGGGCCATGATAGTACAGTCAAGAACGGGAATGAATTATGGAGGCTTTAGTCTTTCCAGCTCACACATTTGGTGAGGTCAGCTATATTTTCAAATTGCAGTCCCTAAATGTCTCGTTTGTGGTTGATGCCTTTGCTTTGATATTCTGGGGCTATTCACTATTTGTTAATGATGTTTTATGTACATTATCTTTGTGAAAATTAAATAACACTTTTTAAAGTAATTTCAATTTTTCTCCTCCCCTCAATTTTTTTAAATTGGGAAGAATTTAAAAATTCTGTGTAGCCTTTACTAAATTCCCCAAATGCTAATCAAAATCAATAAAGTAATAAAGAGACTGATAAAACTGTAACCTATGGAATTTATTCACAGATTATACTACTTTAATTTCCTAATTTTGGGAAAGAATTTCTGGAAGTGATATTTGCCCTCCTTTGTGCATCATTTTAGGGGACACATGATACATTCTTGTTACTTACTCATTCAGATAGGACATTCCATATCCTACCCAGCTCTGTAACTTGTAAATTCCCTTTGGAATATTCAGTTTTCATTAGTTGGCTGCATGTGTATTCTAATTGGCAAGCCCAAATGATGACAGCACACAGCACAGTGATTTGAATGTATAGTGATAAATGCCATTCTTTAAATGAGTGAATGAATGAATGGACAGTCCCTAACTTAGCAGTGGTCTGAGCTAGTGACTTTTTCACTTTACAATAGGGTAAAAGCAATATGCATTCAGTAAAAACTATACTTTGAATTTTGGTCTTTTCTTAGGCTAGAGTGATATGCATTATAGTACTCTGTCATGATGCTGGGCAGCGGCATTGAGCCACAGTTCCCAGTCAGTCATGCGATCACAAGAGTAATCAACACTTTACCAGATGTCACTACTGTTTTTTGGATATTGTATTCTGAGCACATGTAGTATAGGCTAGGCTAAACTATTCTACAGTTTTTACTGTATACAGTTTATATAGATATTCAGTGGGTTAGGCATATTAAATGTATTTTGAACTTAACTATATGTTCAGTTTATGATGGGTTTATTGGAATATAACCCCACTGTGTTGAACATCTGAGGAACCGTGGTGGGGTGGCAAATGTTGAGTGTATTAGAGATGGTTTCCTGGAATAAAATTGGAAGGGAGATTTTGGAATTAATGTTAAAGTGAAAAGATTAAATGAGAGTGTATTTGAAACTCATACCAAAATCCAGGCTTCCTAACTTGCAAACAAATTTACCCTGTCTTGCTGCCTCAAACTCTCCTCCCATCCTATCTCTGATGGATGCTGTGTCTGCCTTTTTCGCCTTCGGGTTATTACATGGAATTCTGGGCTTTACCCAAGCATTCTGGAAGTGTATGTAATAGGGTATACTTGGTCTGCTCCTTGGCTGCTGTTTCTGAATATATGTGCTCAGTACAGGATATGTCATTTTTGAGCAAATTCTTAAGTCTTGAGAAGAAAAATATGGAATATTTTTTATTACCTTACAGTATCAACTTGAATAAAATAATTTGTATATTATATCAACTATTTAGAAGTTTGGTAGAATGATGAACCCTTGATAGTCTTCAGCATGCTGACCTAAGATTTTTCTCCTTCAGTCTCTTAAGATAGTTCTTAAGTTTCCTATTGAATTTAAATGAAGCTGTTCAAATAACACATATTTTATCATTCAACCTGGGATTTAACATTGGAGTGCCTAATATGTGCAAAATGTGTCTTTAAGAAGCCAATAAGTGGGTTAAGAATGGATATGGATGTGAAAAGTTAAAAGATGCAAAATCATAATTTTATTTTAAATTATACTTGCTCTGAGTAATTTAGATATTAAAGAGCATAGGCTCTGTGATTAGTGCTTTCTTATGTATGCTTTTCATTTAGATTCAAAAGCAGCCTTTTAAAGTAGACTTTCATCTTAATCATTTTATAGATGAGGAAATTAAGGCACTTGAGATTATTAACTTGCCTGAGATCTCAAAATTAATGATAATAGAATTCAGAGTCTGCCTTTTACTGTTTTTCTTACACCAAGCTATTGCTCCAAGAAGTGCCACTGGTTCAGACAGCATTTTGGTGTTTCACGTGGGTTCTAGTCTGATTGTTACCTAAAGATTTGATGTTTCATGCTTCCTATTAATTTTAGGCTATGATCATAAAGGACCAGTGAAAGGAGGAGGTATTATCACTAGAATAGAGTTGGACTTTCAGTTTACAAATCTTTCACTAGAAATAATTTGTCCATAATCAGGATTGAGTGTTTGATTTACTGTTGATAGGGGCAGATTGAGTGTACCAAAGGAAGGTCTGTCAGAACTAGATGATCTATCAGTTTATGTGGTTCTTTAATTTTTGTACACTCCAAAGTAGTCAAAGCATTGATGTTACATAGACCATCTTTGGGTCAAGGCATGTGTCATAAAAACTATTATTTTTATATTCTGCTGTGGGTAGTTTGACCGGCTTGCTTGTCAAATCATTACTTGACCCTGTATATCAATTGCATTAGGTTGGCTAAAAAGTCTGTTACATTTTTTCTGTAAAATAAAAGATACATTTTTTTTTTTTTCATTTCCACCAATTCATTGATTTGGCTGTTTTGAGTACATTCAGTTATCTTTTGCTGTTGGCTTCTAGAAGATAGAGGTCAGAGGTGCTGATAAATATCTTCAATGCATAAGACAGCCCCATAGCAAAGATTTGGCCAAAATGTCAGTAGTACCAGGAACCTTTGCAAACTACTTTGACACATTCGATCAGTCACAGCATCTTCTCCACACACCTCATAAATCCCTTTTTGTGTTTCAGTTGCGTTTTTAAAGACTTTGTTTTTGGTTAGCGGGGAAGGGCGGGAGAGAAGGATGCATCAGTGTATGCTTGCCTCTCAAGCCTCCATTTGGGGACCTGGCTTGAAACCCAGGCATGTGTCCTGACGGAATTGAACCAACGACGACCCTTCAGTTCGCAGGCTGGGACTTAATCCACTGAGCCAGTCCAGCCAGGGCATTTTTACCTTTTTTGAAATAGTAAATCATAAATACACTGAAAATGTTGGGTATATTCTTCCATCTTCAATATTAAAATGGCACAAAAATTCACCAATTTTTTGTGTGTACGCCGATATGACAGCTGTCAGGATACAATTAAACAAAATTGTTTCAAATGAATTTAAAGACAACTAAGCACTTAGAGCCATGGTACAGAAAAACATAATGGACTTTTTGGCTAACCTAGTATCAGTGTTGTGGAGAGAAAAACCTATTCTCACTAAGATCTCGAGCTTCACGTAGTTTTATTTTACCTGTTGATTAGACTAAGCAAGGTTCAGTGCCCCATTTCAGAGTCATGTATCTTGCGCTGGGTTACGAACCATTTACAGAGAGGTTATTGGGTGTGGGCTTTGGAATATGCATCAACTCTAATTCAGCATATAATCCCTGGTATTTTTTGAAAGCATTGGCCATGAAATCTTTAGAAGATAGTGATTATTTAAATTTTTTTTTAAATTGCTTTAGGAAATAGTTGGAATCTCAAGTCAAATTACATTTCAACAAGGTTCATACTGATGAACTTTGTAGCTTCAGTTTTGTTCTTGAATATAAAATGTTTATAAATATGGTGTTTGACTTAACCTTTTCCATTGTAAAATACATTTGGATTAGAAAGTTGGTGTACTATGTTATGTGAAGAATTTTACAAGTGGAGGGGACATCAGTAGTCAGCTTAATAACCTTTGTTGAAGTTGTGACAGGCCTCTTCCACACTTACATAATTCTCTGTGTTCCTTTTACATTTAGGTTTTTACAGTTTTCCAGAGTCATCATTGCTTTCATTATACTGCAGCAGATGAATGAATTTTAGGAAATTGCATAGTTTGCTTAGTGGGATATTCTCCTAAATTATGTCTTGAAAATAGCTGTTAGTCCTTTCTGTCTTCCATTTTCTGTTTTGTTTGCTCACATTTGTTTTCTTGTCACTGGTGCTTCTGCCAAAATGATGCTTCCCCCTTTGTTCTTACTCTTTCTTTTTCTTTTTTTTAAAGAATTTATTTCATTATTTTTAGAAAGACGGGAAGGGAGAGAGGCAGAGAGGAAGAGAAGCACCAATGTATGGTTACGTTTCACCTGCCTCCAGCACAGACCTGACTGGAGACCTGGTTTGTAACCTGGTTATGTGCTCTGGCTGGGGAATCAAACCTGTGACCTTTGGGTTCGCAGGCGGGCACCTTATCTACTGTGCTATACCAGCCAGGGCTTGTTCTTACTCTTTCCACCTTGGTCTTCTACCTATATTTTCCTTTTTTTTTTTTTTTCTGGCTTCAAAATCTGGAAGATGGAGTGCCCGCCGCTGCCCCCTCCACCCCCCATCAATTTCACAAGTTAACATAATCACCTGTTTAATCTTACAATTAACTTAATTTAGAGAACTTTTTATCTTTGTATCTTTCATTAGTTTAATAAGACCATCTGATTTATGAATATTCTTTACAAAATAGGCAAGTGATTTCATTTTTCATTGCATTCTCTATAAGAGTGTAACTCAACAGTCTGCTTGGGGGCCACTCATGTTAGTTTTCTCGTATTGGTCAGACATCTGCCCCTTGCTAAACTTAACTAATCTTGTCTTTGGGAGTCATGCGTACGTAGTCTTTCAGTCATCGTGACAGTTTCTAGTTTTCCTCAATCATTCTTGCTTGCTTTCCTGGATACTCTCCAGTTTGAAATTGCCTGTTTTGGAACATTAAAAACAAAACAAAACAGTATACTCTAGATTTGGTCTCTTATGTCCAATGTGTAACTGAATCATTTTCCTTAACTTTCTTCCTGATTTTATTAATATCTTGAAATTACATCCTTTTTAGTAGGCATAAGGTAAAGTTATAGAAAGATCAAATTAAATAATGGAGAGTATTGTGCTAAGTGAAATAAACCAGGTGGCAAAAGGTGAATTCCATATGATCTCACCTATAAGTGGAATCTAATGAATAAAACAAAAAAGCGAAACAGAACCAGGGACATGGAAATAAGGGACAAATTGACATCGATCAGAGGTCGGGGGTGGTAAGGCAGGGAAGAAGAGGAAGGGTCTAGTTGAGGAACAAGTGTAATGGACACCAGGATGGGGGAATGACTGTGGGAATGGTGTGTGTGGTAGGCAGGGGAGAGCAACAGGAGAAAAATTGGGACAACTGTAATAGGACAGCCATAGAAAAAGGATTAACTAAATAAAATAGTAAAAAACAACAATACTGGTTTTCAAAAAAAAAAATGATTTCAAATAGTGATTTATTCTTGTGATTCTATGGCTTGCTTAGTCTATTGCCCAGTTCTTCACATAGTATATTGTCTGAGGTCACTCATTGCTCTGCATTCAGCTGGGGTTGAAATAACCAAGTCGTTTTACTTGATAACATCTACTGTAACTGGAGCTGGTGTGGCCTTTCTTTCCAGCAGAGTAGTTTGACTTTGCATCTGGCTCAGGGTTCCCGGAGAGCAAAAGGGGAGGTTGCCAGTCCTTGTAAGTGTTAGGCCCAGAACTGGAACTGCAGTCACTTCCACCACATGGCTGTTTGTTAGAGCAGGTCAACAAAGTAAGCCCAGACTCTGGGGAAAGGAAATACATTTTACCTCTTGACAGAAGGAGGAATGGCATGCAAGTACATGAACAGGGTTGACAGGGGAAATTGGTGGAGGCCATCTTTGGAGACAGTCTTACTACAGTTCTGTTCTTCCGTAATTAGCTTTCTGAACCAATGTATTCCCTTTAAATGTAATCTTTAATCCAGTCTTTTTATTTTTTTCAAGTCTTAATGGTTCTTAGCTTTATAAAGTTGGAAGATTTGATAGACAACAGTAAAAAGTAGCTGTTTACCTTTTCTCAGCATTTAATTTTTAACCGCTTTATAAAGGCATAATTGGCATGCAAGGAACTACACATACTTAATGTGTACAATTTGATGAGTTCTCTCAGTCTTAAAATTTATTTTCCACTTACAGTTTACAGTCAGTATTTTATATTAGTTTCAGGTATATAGCATAGGATTAGACTCTACAATGTGACATCCCTTCCCCCAACCTCCCCATCCCTGGTCAACTTACTGCGCTCAGCATTATAGCAGAAACATTTGTCATGATTTGGTCCTTTTAGTCCTTGGTCATTAGGCCAATAAACAGCCTGACTATTGTTACCTGAACCTTCCCGTTACTTATAGGTTCTGGTTAATAGATTTGGTTATTTTGTTGATTGTGGTTGGTGGTGGTGTTTTAATCAGATGTAATAGCTAATTTAGTGTTTGCATCAGAAGGGGAGATGCTTACCTGCCTTTTAAAAAATTCTGAGTTTACCTTTGTTGTAAAACAGCATTTTTAAGGATACAGGAGTTAACTACTCACACAAGATGGGTTGCTAATTCTCATAAATTTATTGGCACCTTTTCTAAATAACTTACATAAGTTTTTCTGATGTATACTTTAAAGTTTTATGTCTTTTAAGTGATTCACCCATGACTGACTATCTACATGTTGGTGGCCTGCATCTTCATATATATGTTACATGTATAGAGTGGGTTAAAGTAATTGAAAAGTGAAGGACATGATTAAGCAGTGTTAGTCTTAGTTTTAGTTGTTTTCCTTGCCAGACCACTTATCCATAGACTAGAGACTATCATGCTCACCATTATTATTCTCAGTGCCAAGCTAGCATGGTGGCATTTAAAATGTATTTGGAGAAGTGAATGTACAGAGCGTTGAAGCTGTAAAATAAGAGTTAGGAATGCCTAGTAGAGAATTGATTTCATGGCCTAGGCTTAGCTGCTATTATTCATTTTATTGGAAAAAATTTCAATATCTTAATATCTTGAGTATATGTAAATGAGCCAGAGAGCATTTCACAATAGAATTGTATATGATGCCTTCTCTAAATTTATATATTTTCTCCCATTGTTTAATTAGAAGTTATTTTTGAATTCTAGTTAATCACATTACAGTTTTTTTAGTTAGATTTCAGTCTGACCTTTAGCTTAGCCAATCAGAAAAGAATTTGCCCTTCAAAGTTTAAACTGACTCCAAAGCCACTGTGCTATACCATGTCCCATAGTTGAGTGGATAATGTGTTGCCATAAAAGGGCCTGCTCATTTGTTTCTTAAGTGGGGGGAAAAATCCATTTACTGTATAAAATGGAACTACCTTATGCTATTTGAGGCAGCTCCCCAAAGAGTGGGCACAGTGTTCAAAGAGTGTTCATGCCCCCAAAGAACATATTGTTCAAGGGGCAAATACTCTTGCAGCTGACAGACCTTTGAATGTGAAGGTGTGGATGTGGTGCCCTAACAATTTTGTTAATCCTAATCAAAATGCTCTTCTGATTTCAGGCCAGTAGTTTTAAATATTGGTTAATCACAGGAGACATTCCAGGTTGACTTCTGTCGCCTTCAATTTCTTTTTTATAAGTAGTGCAGTGCAGCTTAGCCCTACTGCCTGCTTGGTGACTACTCACTTCACCTGGGTGTCTGTAGCTTACTTACCTCCTACAAAAGAGGGAGATGGCCAGTTAAAGCTTAACTTGCCCACTCACCATTGGAACATAACAATGAAGTAAACGTACAAAGTTATCATTGTTACTTAAAAAGCAGTTTTTATATTGCATATTAAAATGACTACTGGGTGATCGCCAGAAGAATAGAAACCAAGAGCTTTAGATACCTATTTTCCATGTAAAAAAACAACTTGTTTGGAGCTAAGCCCCATTGAAGATTGACTTTCATCTTGATTCCTACAGTATATTTAGTAAGGGGAAATGAGTGGTGAGTATGTTTTGTTTTCTTTAACATTTTCCTAACTACTGCTGGAATTACTTTCCCTTTAACAGGAAAAAAATCACTAGTTTATTGTTCCTTCTCCCCCTGATAAGATGATCTTATTGTTTGCTGTAAATCAATTTTAGAATATATGTTAGGATTAAAATTAGTTTAAATTGTTCTTTAGTTAGAAGTTTTATCTATTTGGAATGATTTGTAAACATGTATCTATCATACTGGCTAAAAACCAGTTCAATGAAATTAAAGGTTCACTTTTCAGGACTATTAATTTTCATAATTTACCACTGCCTAAATTAGTTAAGAAAAATAAAACTTACCTTGAACATCTTTACCTAATTGAGTTATTCCTTGAAATTTGTTCTTAGAAATGAAGTTAACTTTTCTGTTAATGGACTCTGGTAGTTTCTACCATAGTATTAGTGTCTGTTTAAGTCATATTTCTCTAGAGTTCCAAAAGATTAATCTCATGTTTTTTCCTTTCTAATAATGACTACCTTGAAAATGGAAAGCTTGCCAGCTTGTTAGAAAAGATTATGAACTGTCACTGAAACATGAAGTCCATTACTGACATGTAAATAGATAGCACGTGGGACAGGGGAAATGGTAATATTCAAATGTATAAACCTTAAGTAATAAACTGAACATGCTAACTTCGAGTTTTAAATACTGCTTTCTAAAGCATTCTGCTTTTAAGCCACAAATTTATGAGCTTACTACAATTCAATATTTGTATTATTGGCAATGACTGTTAAAATTTCATAACTTAGGCTATAATATGCTCTTAAGAAATGTAGATTCTTTTAGTTAAGTGTTTTATTCTTTTTTTTTTTAATTTTATTGTTGTTGTATTACATCCATCTCCTTTTTGCTCCCCTCTGTCCCCCTCTCCACCCACCCATTCCCCGCAAAGTCAATCCCACCTGAAGTGTTTTATTCTTAATAAGACTTTTCTGTTCTTCCCAAGTCTCTCTTGGAAAAGTTCTTGATCCCTAATGCTTCACAAGCAGAGAGCAAAGTCTTCTATTTGAAAATGAAAGGAGACTACTACCGTTACTTGGCTGAGGTTGCTGCTGGGGATGACAAGAAAGGTATGTCATATTTTTAACCTGGTTTTTGGGACTTCTATAACATTATGGAAGTGGTCTCTTTCTGAAGTATAAGCAGTTTTTTGTTGTTGCTTTTTAATAGCTTAGAGCACTAAATGAAAGACAGTAATGCACTTTCTTCTCTTTTTTAGTGCTGAGACTATATATCTACTGCCTAATACTGGTATTTTAAAATGTATGCTTGCTGAAAAGCCAATTTTGTGCATAGTCATGTTTCCTCATAGTTTTAAGGACTATGCAGTGGTCACAGCGTAACTAAACAGTAGTCCAAAAATAATAACATTATAATACTGCAGCAATTGCAGAGTCATTTTTGTCTTGACATTGACCAGTAGCTAGTGTGGTGTTCTGGAAAAGCTTTATTTTTTAAGTTAAACAACCTGATTCAACTAAGGTTGCTACAGCTTCATATTCTATAGGAAATTGTTGAATATTAAAGGTTGGGCTTGAGGGATGGAGGTGAAATGCAAGTTTTATCAATACATTTTGATGTCTTTTATTTTCCAGGGATAGTGGATCAGTCACAACAAGCATACCAAGAAGCTTTTGAAATCAGCAAAAAGGAAATGCAACCTACACATCCTATCAGATTGGGTCTGGCCCTTAACTTCTCTGTGTTCTATTATGAGATTCTGAACTCCCCAGAGAAAGCCTGCTCTCTTGCAAAAACGGTATATATTTTATCTGTTATATGGAAATATAGTGATCCTTATTATTTGAGCACTAAAATGTACTTTTTTAAATCATAGGCTTTTGATGAAGCCATTGCTGAACTTGATACATTAAGTGAAGAGTCATACAAAGACAGCACACTAATAATGCAATTACTGAGAGACAACTTGACAGTAAGTACATAATGGTACATGATTAATGATTAATGTGGTTGAAGAGGGGTTATTTTACAGACTACAAGGAGTATTTTTAGTCTTTTTAAATTAAATATAAGATCCTATCTGCTGTTAAAATTGGGGGTTGGGGGGACACCTTATAGAAACTGGAATACTAGACCAAGGAATAAAAATGTGCAGTTTTGTTAAATATATGTTGTTAAAATAATATGTATGGGTTTAATTCCCAGTAAGGGTATATACCTATGTTGTAGATTTGATCCCTGGTCAGGGTCTATATAGGAAATAGCCACATGCCACCCCACCCCCCTCCACCCCTGCCCCTTTCTTATTGAAAAGTTAATGAGCATATCCTCAAGTGAGGATTAATAATAATAAAAAATAATTTTGTAATCCATTGTTTTTGACTTTTAAAAGCAGGCCATTATTTTCTATTCCATTCTGGGTGATCTTACCCCGCCCCCTCCCCATTTTAGTCACAAAAGAGATTGGCTTTTATCATTTGATAAGTATACTGAAGTTCTCTTTATGTTTCAACTCCATTAAAAATAGTTCTCTTGATTGTAAATAACCTCTATACAGCTATGATAGGGAGTTCATAGTTTCACTTAACAAAATTTCAGATACTCTGCAGAATCTGAATAGAATTCTGTTTTGCTTAGTCTCTTAAAAAAAAGGTCATGATTGTCTTTGGTATACTCCAGACAAAAAAGGGACCACATTGCCATTATTGCACTAAATTGACAGTAGTTCCTTAATTATGTTAAATATCTTGGTAGTGTTCACATTCCAGTGGTGTCTGTTTTTCATAAAGTCGATACACTTCAGTTTGTTGGTATGTCTCTTTGGTCCCATAGGTTTCCCCATTCTTCAGATAAATATTAAAATTTAAGTTAGGTGAAAAAATTGCCAAGTATCTGCTGTGTGCCGGGTAAAGAGCTAGGAATGAGGATTATAGTTTAGTGCTACTGATCTTTATTTGCTATTGAGGACTATAATCATTTTATATATTTCACTTCCAGTTTTATTCTAGTCCACTAGAACTGGTTCAAGAAATTGAACCAGTTCTACATTCCAGTGTTGAATGCCCTCCATAAAGAGTTCTTAAACAGTATTGTACATTTGTCTTGTTATTACTAAACACTTAAAATTATTTTAGAAAATGTAATTAGAGAACTACAAACTTACGAGATTTTAATTTCAATCGAGAATAAATCTTAAAGAATTAATCTTTTCATATCAAATTAAAGAAGCTAGATAATTTTAATATAGAGCTTTTTTGTATTTTCCATTTGAAGTGGTGAGATAAGTGTCATTCTAAAAGTAAGAACCTGAGACTTAGTTACTCTGTATTGTCATCACTTTTTGAGAGGGCTTGATCTGAAATAACTTCCAGCTGAGTTTGTATATCAGTATAACATGAAGAGCATTTTGTAACAAATGAGTGAGAAGAAAACTTAAAGTTCTGGTTCTGTCCCTGTTTACTGTGTGTCTTCTCTGTGGACCTTGGTGGTATCTTCTGTTATCATTATAGGTTGATTTGATCTCTTACCTGTCAAGTAAAGAATTTTTTCCCAAACTTCTTAATACTTGAGTCAGGAGCTGGTTGACCAGATACTATCAACATTTTTTTTTTCATGTTTATGTAAATGTTAATAATTCTTAAAGGTTAGAACCAGAGATGTTAGAAGACAGTCTCATTTTATCTTTAAAAATTCCCTCTTCAGCCCTAGCTGGTGGCTCAGTGGATAGCTGTGGGCCTGCGAACCCAAAGGTCACTGGTTCCATTCCCAGACAGGGCACATAACCAGGTTGCAAACCAGGCCACTGGCTGGAGGCAGGTGAAAAGCAACCATACATTGATATTTTACTCCTCTGCCTCTCTCCCTTCCCTTTTCTCTGAAAAGAATAAATAAAATCTTTAAAAAAATTTTTTCCTCTTCAATGGGGAGTGCCTAGGCCTCCAGAAATCAGCTGTTTGAAGAAGTCTCCTTTCCAGGTCAGAGATATATTTGGTTAATAAATAAAATCAATGGGTGCTTTGGGAGATAGAAGAATATTGAAATTTTTTTTCCATGTAGTTTTTCAACATTATAAGCAATATAAAATTTAAAGTAATCTTGAATCAGTTCTTTTATAGTTAACTTAAATTTATAGAATGGTAAGATTTGTAAAAATACTAATAATATTTGAAGCAGCCAAAATAATTTTTTAACCTGCTGAAAAACTGGAACAATGCAAAAAATAAATACAATCCATAATTCTACCACTATGGGACAATTCTGTTTTTGCCTCTTAGAAGATTTGGTTCTGACCATACCGGTTTGTGTTCAGCTATTTGTTTTTGATAAATTCTTAAAGTTATATTTTTCTAAGCTTAAAATATTAGAAGAGCTAAATTTGTATTTTAGTTTAGTATCCTGGTTCTTAAATTTCACAACACGTGGGATTCTCTTTGGAGTGGGAGTCTTGAGTTCTACCAGGGGAAATCAGCGAGTCAGAGCATCTTGAACAGAGGCCTAATTAGGTGATTCTGTTTAGTTGCACTAAACCTTGTACGTTGGAGATTTGGGACAGTCTAATATTCCTATAACTTCTACTTTATGTTTATTTTCTATGAATAACTAAGAGCTTCTTTATATTTGACTTTGTTATTTGAAGACATCTCTGCTTATCATATTTACAAAATGGGGAGGAAAACGTATTATATTGAGGTGGTTGTACCTTGAAATTATTTTCAGTACTACTTTTTTTTTTTTTTTTTTTTAAAGAAAGCCTTTTAACACAAACTATGATTATATTCTGGTATCTTGGTATAATTATTAAGATTTCTTTTCAAACTGAAACATGCTGAAAATTCTTTTCTTCCGTCCTTTCTCTTTCCTACTAGTTGTGGACATCGGATACCCAAGGAGATGAAGCTGAAGCAGGAGAAGGAGGAGAAAATTAACCGGCCTTCAAACTTTTGTCTGCCTCATTTTAAAATTTTACACAGTAGACCATTGTCATCCATGCTGTCCCACAAATAGTTTTTTGTTTACGATTTATGACAGGTTTATGTTACTTCTATTTGAATTTCTATATTTCCCATGTGGTTTTTATGTTTAATATTAGGGGAGTAGAGCCAGTTAATATTTAGGAAGTTATGTTTTCATCTTGAGGTGGCCAATATGGGGATGTGGAATTTTTATACAAGTTATAAATGGTTGGCACAGTACTTTAGGTACATTGTGGCTTCACA
>PVIW01005347.1:0-109047 GCA_004026585.1 Noctilio leporinus
ATTAAAATACCAATGACAGACTTCACAGAAATAGAAAAAATACTTCAAAAATTTATATGGAGCCAAAAATGCCCACAAATAGCCACCACAATCTTGAGAAAGAAGAACAAGGTAGGAGGAATCACAATACCGGACTTCAAACAATACTACAAGGCTACTGTCATCAAAACAGCATGGTACTGGCATAAGAATAGACATAGAGATCAATGGAACAGAATAGAGAGCCCAGAAAGTAACCCAGGACTCTATGGTCAACTCATATTTGACAAAGGGGGAAGGAACATCCAATGGAGTAAAAACAGTCTCTTCAACAAATGGCTTTGGGAGAACTGGACAGCAACATGCAAAATGGTAAAACTAGACCACCAACTTACACCATACACCAAAATAAACTCAAGATGAATAAAGGATTTAAACATAAGCAGTGCCACCATGAAGGTCCTAGAGAAAAATATAGGCAGTAAACTTTCGGATAGCCTTTGCAAAAATATGTTTACTAATACTTCACCAAGGGCAAAGGAAATCAAAGAAGGAATCAACAAATGGGACTATATCAAATTGAAAAGTTTCTGTTCAGCTAAAGAAAATATTAGCAAAATTCAAAGGGAACCAACTGTATGGGAAAACATAATTGCCAATGATACTTCAGACAAGGGTCTGATCTCCAAAATATATAAAGAACAAATGTGACTCAACACCAGGGAGACAGACAGCCCAATTCAAAAATGGGCAAAGGACCTGAACAGACAACTCACTGAGGAAGATATATACAAAGGGCCCAGAGGCATGTGAACGAAGCTCAACATTGCTAGTCATCAGAGAGATGCAAATTAAAACCACAATAAGATACCACCTCACACCTGTCAGAATGGCAATCATCAGCAAATCAACAAACAACAAGTGTTGGCGAGGATGCGGGGCAAAGGGAACCCTCATACATTGTTGGTAGGAATGCAGGCTGGTGCAGCCACTGTGGAAAACAGTATGGGGTTTCCTTAAAAAACTAAAAATGGAACTGCCTTTTGATCCAGCAATTGCACTACTTGGACTATACCCAAAGAATCCTGAAACACCAATTCATAAGAACCTATGCACAACTATGTTCATAGCAGCACTATTTACAATAGCCAAGTGCTGGAAACAGCCTAAGTGCCCATCAGTGGATGATTGGACCAAAAAACTTTGGTACATTTACACAATGGAATTCTATATAGCAGAAAGAAAGAAGGAACTTGTACCCTTTGCAACAACATGGATGGAACTGGAGAGTATTATGTTTAGTGAAATAAGCCAGTCAGTGAAGGACAAATATCATATGATCTCACCCATTACGGGACATAATGGGCAAAACTAACAACAAGCAAAACAGAACCAAGTATATGAATACAAGGAATAGGCCTTCAGTGGTCAGGGGGAACGGGGTTGCGGGGAGGGGGTAGGCAGAGGCAAAGAAGGGGAGCAGCTTAGACACCTAGTATAAAGGAACCATGGACATGGACAACAGGTGGGATTGACTTTGGGGGGAATGGGTGGGTGGGGAGGGGGACAATGGGGAGCAAAAAGGGGATGGATGTAATACAACATCAATAAAATAAAATAAATTAAAAAAAGAAAAAAAAAATGGGCAAAAGACCTGATTAGTCACTTCTCCTAGGAGGACATACAGATGGCCCATACACATGAAAAAATGCCCAACATCACTAGCCTTTAGAAAGAATGCAAATTAAAACCACAGTGAGATATCACCTCACACTTGCCAAAATATCTATTATTAATACATCAACAAACAACAAATGCTGGCAAGAATGTGGAGAAAAGGGAACCCTATTGTTTTATTGGTGGGAATGCAGACTAGTGCATCCACTGTGGAAAATACTATGGAAGTTCCTCAAGAAACTAAAAATGGAACTGCACTTTGATCCAGTGATTCCACTGTTGGGAATATACCTGAAGAATCTTGAAACACCAATTCAAGAGAATTTATGCACCCTCATCTTCCAAATAACACAATTTACTATAGCCAAGATTTGGAAACAGCCTAGGTGCCCATCAGTAGATGAGTGGATTAAAAACTAAAAAATAAACAAACAAACAAACAAACAAAATCCTGTGGTACAGATGAAAGAAAAGAAGCAGCAGTAAGAAAGAAGGAATCTCTGCCTTTTAAGACAGCATAGATGGAACTAGAAACTATTATTCTAAGCAAAATTTAAACCAGTCAATGAAAGACAAATACCATATACTCTCACTTATGAGAAGCATCTAATTAACAAAATAAACTAATAGAACCAGAGGCAAAGAATCATGGAACAGACAAAGGTGTAAGAGGGGAGGGAGAAGGGACCTGATTAAAAGAAAGTGAAGAGATTAAGCAAAGAACATGCATGCAGGATCCATGGACGTGGAAAAGGTGCGGGGATTGACTATGGAAGTTGGAGGGATTGCTGGGTAGAGGGTGCAAAGGGGGAAAATTGGGGCAACTATAATGTTGGAATAGCATAAACAATAAAATATTTTTTAATTAAGTAATTATTGTATTACATTTATCCCATCAATAAAATGTTTTTAAAAATAAAAAAAAAACTCCTCGTCATCATCCATTCCATTTTCTGCCTGTTAGGTTGAAAGACATAAATAATGTCTACACAATATGCCTCAGTTTCAGCCGAAAGCTACTTATTAAAGTTAATTAATCCTATTCTATCCCCCTATTTCATGTATGATGGAACTTCCTGTTATTTTGAAGAAGTAATTATCTTGTACCTCCTTAAAGCACAACTCTCATTCCACCCCTAAATATATGTCTCCTTTTCTTCTAAGACAAACATCCTATTCTTTTAAACATTCCTTTGATTGACAGAATTTCAAATCTCCTTGCTGTTCCAGTCCCTTGGTACAAGTTTCAAAATTGAAGTGAAGCATAGAAAAATATTCTGGGTATAGTCTAAGAATCTAATGACATCAGTTTTTTTATTTGGATACTGTGTAACAGTCTCCCAAAGATGCCTAAATTCTAATCCTACAAATAATCACATGATCTGTGAATATGTTACATTACTTAGAAATGTGCTGGACTATTCAGGTAGGGCTGTCTAGTCATATGAATCCTTAAAAAAATAAAATTTTCCCAGACAGTATGTTCAGGGAAAGAACTATAACCAGAAGAGTCAGGGAATTTCTGGATTGAAGATGGAGGAAGGAAGCCACAGCAAAGGAATGTTGGTGCCCCTCGAAGCTGAAAGAGGAAAGAAAACAGATTTTCTCTGAGAGCCTTCAGAAAGGAATGCAACCCTACCAATACCTGGATTGGGGATATTTCTGACATTTAGACCTGTAGGATTGTAAATTTGTGTTGTTTTAGGCCACTTTGTGTTAATGTGATATAGCAGCAATAAAGAACTAATAAAGATATTATTCTATAATTAATACAATAGTAAATCAAATTAAGGTTTTTTGGGGGAAGAAAATACATTTTCAAAAATGTTTATTGAGAACTTATGAGGGTCCTGGCATTTTTATCAAATATCAAGTTTATACCACACAGTTCTAGACCTTGAAGAGTTCATGAGACAGTGGGAAAAAAATGATCCTTTAGAATGAAATACATAGAGTTCATATAATGAACTTCTGGCCACTCCCAGACATGTTATTCTCACCACACACCTGTCTCCCAGGATTAGTGTGATTGTGTTTATAATTGTGCAATAGTGGTTGTAGATGACAAGATTGTTGTTGGAAGAGGAAGAAGAATCTTTTAGGAAGGTTTTAGTTATTTTATTTGTATCTCAATGGTTTGTAGTAAAAATCTATGCATTAATATTAAATCTTTAATACACACTTCACCTACATGCATACAAACAATTATATTTTTTAAATAAGTAGAAAATAGTGTAAATTTTTATTATTGTTACAGTTCATTTCAATTTTTGTCTTTGTCCTGAAAAACACTAGGTTGGCCAAAAACTCTGTTTAGTTTTTCTATAAAAGATAGGACATATTTTTCATTTTCACCCTAACTTTATTGACTTGGATATTTTGAGTTTGTCAGGATCGCCTGCATAGTAGAACATTGATTGTTTTCAATGCTCCCAATGTGCAGCACCATCCAGCCAGAAATCTCCAGCTCAAAGCTTTGCAAACCACTTTGGACACATTTGATCAGTCACAGCTCCTTCTCCATACACTGCACAAATCTTTATTTGCATTTCAGTTGTGTTTTTACTTTTTTTGAAATAATAAAGCATAATATGTTGAAAATGTTCGGTATTTCCTTCCATCTTCAATATTAAAATGGCTACACAAAAATTCACCAATTTTGATATTTTTAAAATGAACACTGACATGATAGCTGTCTCAATATAATCTAATAAAATTATTATTTAAAAAATATTTTATTTTAAATTATTTTTAGAAAGAGGGGAAGAGAGAGAGGCAGAGAGGGAGAGAGACATCAGTGTATGGTTGCTTTTCACCTGCCTCCAGCCACAGACCTGACTGGAGACCAGTTTTGTAACCTTGTTATGTGCCCTGGCTGGGGAATCGAACCTGTGACCTTTGGGTTCGCAGGCCAGTGCCTTATCCATTGTGCTACCAGCCAGGGCCTAATAAAATTATTTTTAATGAAGTTCAAGACAACTAAGTGCTACTAGAACCATCTAATGAGAAAAAAACAAACAAACTTTTTGGCAAATACAATGTATAACTTCTGGATTAGGCCCATCAACTACTAAGATTTTGTCACTATATCCAAAAATACATAAACATCGTTATAAAATGTATGTATTAAACCAGTTATTATGTAATCTATCTAAATATTTCCAATCATTCAATTATGTGCATCTATTTGAGAAAAATATCATTTAATACCTTGACATCATAAAACGGAAATTCTTTAGTTCAATAACCCTTAATGATTATAGTGCTTAACACATAACAGGCACTGCAATAAAATAAAAATCAAATTGTATTAGGACTCTTGGCTGAAATGCAAATACATTACCTTCTGAGCTATGCAACTGGCAATCCATCCCAGAAGAAGCAGCCCTGAACTGGCCTGGCCTGGCCTTTGTGAAACTTAGAGAGATGGGATTTGTCAGGGTGTGTGCTTGCTCTGAAGATGTTCACAAACCATCTTTTTAAAGATCTATATTATACTCTTATGGAGAAAATACATGGAATTTATGATCCAGGAATCAAAAAATTGTCTTTTGTTTTTAGAAAGTTAAACCCTTTGCCAGTCATTTAAAACTCCTCTAATTTTCTATGATTCTGGAATATTTTTAATGGCTATTTAATATCTCTTTCCCAAGTTACCTCAGCAGCCTAAAAGATTATCTATGCATTTGGAAGATTGATAAACAGCTTTGTTCTCATGATCGCTTTTCATATTTGGGCATAGATACTCTTTCTACTTTCTTTCTCTTTTCTAGTGAAAAGACAGGAGATGAAGAGAGACAGACATACATGAGCACCAACCTCAAATCATAATAATCCTATGATCAAGCAACTCCATTGCTACTGTGTGTACCCAGCTCTTATGTGAATATTGAACCTATTTTTATGTTGTTATGACTGTTAAACTGAACCAGTAAGACCACAGACATAAGCATGGTATCTCAGGTTAAAACCTGTGGGAAAGTTTGATTATCAGAAATATAAACTGAGAGAAATAATAAATAATAATGCTCATGGGTATGTACCATGTATCAGATACTATCCTAAGCACATTACATACCTTATATATAGCTAAGTCTTCAGTAGGAAAAACATGAAATGACCAGTTTCTCTGTGGTTGTCCATTCTCTTTGTCAGAAATTTTAGCATCTATAAGTCTTCTGGATGGTAGGAGTTAAAGATTTTCTTGGTCACATGGAGAAAGCCAGAGGAATCATTATTTTTATGACCAAGTCACATTCCTTTGTACATTTGTATTATCTTCTTCAGACAATCGTTTAATGATGTACACTTATGTTGCTTTTATACCTTTGCTACTATAAATAATGCCACAATGAACATATATTTTTGAACTAGTGTTTTGGATTTCTTCAGATAAATACTCATAAGTGGGACTGCTAGTTCATATAGTTCTATTTTAATTTTTTACGGAATTTCCATACTGTTTTTCATAGAGACTATATCAATTTGCAATTCAACCACTAGTACAGAGTACTCCCTTCTCTCTACATCCTCACTAGCACTTGTTGTTTATTGACTTATTGATGATAGCCATTATGAAATCTTATCAGTTACAACAACATGAATAGACCTAAAAGGTATTATGCTAAGTGAAATAAATCAGACAAAGATAAAATCATATAATTTCACTTACATATGAAATCTAAGAAACAAAATAAATAATCAAACAAACAGAAACAAGCACACTAATGTAAAGGATAAACTGATGAAGCCAGGTGGCTAATAAATTTATCAAGGGAATCATACCATAATTATGTAAATGTCGAATCACTATGCTATATACCTTGAACAGATATAATATTGAATGTCAACTTTAATTTTAAAAGGTTTAAATTTTTTTCTTAAGGCCAGAGATAAGCAAAGATAGATCTGCATGGGGTCTTGTTACCAAAGGTAATTACAATAATTTATGGGTTATGTTCCACTGTTTATAACTTTGTTACAACTTTCATCCTGAAAAGCTAAACAAAAGAGGCAAGGTACTGAGTAGGGATTTGAAAGTGATTCTTCAGGTGTACCTAGGACAAGAATAGAAAATGCAGGTACCAGTTCCTCTTCCCACATTCCCCCACACAGATAGCCTTTTTAAATGAGGATTTCAATGAATTAATACGAGTGAGAGTTTCCTTTCTAAATGAGTCTTCCTGAGAAAATGATTCACCTCTATGGGTCTGTTTTTCATAAGAAAAATGGGAATAATATTTCAGAGGATTATTATGGCTATTAGGGAAAATAAAGTGCATCAAATAAGTTGGTGCATCATATATTAGGCTTCTTTCTATCCTGCCTTTAGCTAAAGATCATTCTTGATGAAAAAAAATTAAAGCAATAAATAAAGTTCCTTGCACTAGCATTCCTGATCTGACTCAGGTTTAGTTTATTTTATCAGACTAACTCCTCACCAAGTGCCCTCAGGCCTCCCCACATCCAGGTACATCATCTTCCTTCTTAGACCATAAACAGTTTCCCAAATCTTTGCCTAATTCTGACCCCTTCTGATTAGAAGGCCTTTCTCTTCCATCTAACCAATGAACTCTTCATTAATCCTTTCAACAAATATTTTCCAAGTCCCTACTCTGTTTTGCTAGGTGTTGAGTTACCATGAGCATTCTCCAATGAGATTGCATTATACAACCTACAATACTTTTCCATATTTGTTTAATTATAAGCTTGCTCTTTTAGACTATTTTGAACCCTTGTTTTTTGAAAAAAAAAAATAGGTCAAGAAGTATTTAGCCAATGGACAAAGTAATTTAACAATGAGTGAACAAATGAATCAAAGCCCCATAGAAAATTAGCCCCATTATTCTTCCAGATGTTACTAGTGATGTTGCTCACTTCATCTATGGGTCCCCTAATGAAGACCAGTAGGAAATTTCTGAATGATAAAAAGAAGTGTCCTAACAGAGCACTACTGTCACTTTTAATCTTAAAGACACTGTGATTTTATGAAATATCAATCACTAGTCCATTCCAAAACAGAGTGCTGTGTCCCAGAACAGAAACAATGGATAAAATGTGCTCGCTAACCTCAGGGAGCTTGTATTCTCAGGGCATTGTGAGTGCTTCTCTTCATTTTTGTACCTAGAAAGCTCTGAGGCTGACAGGTAAAGGGCAATATCCCCTCCCCAACTCTGAATTCCTTAGTCTGACCTTGTGAGCCTCTAACTTTTTCTCATACACACCATTTCAACCTGTTATTTTCTATGCATTTATGTGAGCATGTTCAAATACTTTTGAGGACAACAAAAAACTAAACAATGAAGCAAACATTTTGTGAAATCAGAAGTTAGAAGGCACATGTCAGTTAATGCTGGCTTTGTTTTACATTTTGAAAGCTCCTTGAATTTGTTGGTCATCCCTACCTTTTTCCCCCTTGTCCTGATTATTTCTAATTGCCACAGTTTCATTTGGAGATTCTCCTGACTTTCAGAAAATTTCCATTTTGGAGTCTCTTGTCATTTAGAGAAATTGTGACAAAAATTTTTCTTTTTAATTTTTAGTTAAAACAAAGTTTAAAAATCAGTTTTTTAAAAGCTAGTATTCCAGTATAGTGTAATAAGTCACCCTCTTGTTTTGTTGTATGTGTGTGTATTTTTACAAATTAAATAAAACTTGACAACCAAAGGCTGAATGACTATAAATAATGAAAAGCTTTTCCAGTTTTGGTCTAATGCCCTGTTAATTGTGTGTATATGTGGTTTTTTTCTTAAGCTCATAATTCGAGATCCTAATATTGCAATAATCTTAATTATCTCAAAATATCTAATGAAACTCTGCACTGGCTGGTGGCACAGTAGATAAGGCACTAGCCTTCGAACCCAAAGGTCACTGGTTCGATTTCCCAGCCAGAGTATATAATGAAGTTTCAAGCCAGGTCTCCAGCCAGGTCCATAGCTGGAGACAGGTGAAAGGCAACCATACATTGATGCCTCTCTCCCTCTCTGCCTCTCTCCCTTCCCCTATCTCTAAGAATAATAAATAAAATCTTTAAAAAATAAAAATAAAATAATAAAAATAATATTGTTTCTAACCACCACACACACACACACACACACACACACACACACACATATAAACTATTTAAACATTCTCAAAACAAAATTAATTCTGGTTCACTTTAGCTTAAAATAGATATACAAGAGCATCCAATAATGCCAAACAAATTTGTAAAGAAAAGTAGATATAAAACACTTAAGATGTAATAGGACCCTTGGTTGGGGGTTGTCTTCAGCTTTAATTGGCCTGTTTTTGCCTACTGCCAGGAATGACTCTTAATAACAGAGTTTGGTGAAAAGGAAAGGTATTTTATTTATTTGAATGTTATACAAATTTATATTAAAGGTGCAATTATGCCATTAAATTCCATTCCCCTTAAAAAACACCAAAAATATACAAAAAACCAAAATATACTGTATAGTCCTGCCCAAATAGGCTAGCTTTAAAATAGTCAAGCAAGTGACACCATTTTTCAGAAATACAACAGTTCGCAGCTTAGTAGTCCAGTTATAAATTCTAAGTTCCTGACAACTGCTGTACTCAATTAGGGGAGGATCTTGCACACACTCCCTAACTCTTATACTACATGTAATTCCCCATCTCTGCACAAGCTGCATGTCTCCCTTCCCTACCTTCACACCCCTCCCCCCAAACCAGGTGAGTTCTTTCCTGTTTCTGAGGCCAGGCCCCAGGTCTGTCCATGGGTCATCCAGGAAAGAGAGAGCAAGATTGATGGCTGACAGCCTATTTTAAATCCCCTCTGATGTAATGTGTACAGTAAATAATCTGACCATTGACAGAATTTTGCGTAGTACTGTAAGCCTTTTCATCAGTATCTTTTTGGTAAGGCCCCTCCTATTTTCCTGGTGTGGAAAGGACAAAGGCTAGTCCACTGAGCCCCACTCCATACCCTCCATTTCCAAACCACAGAGTGGGGGATATGGTCTTTTTCCCATTCTGTAACAAAGGCTTTTACAGAGTGAGAATCTTTTTCAAGAAAACCAGTTGAGTTTTTGGAGATTTTAGAATAGAATTTTTTTGTCATGAAATAATATAGATTCATAATACTTATCTTCCATCTGAACAGCTAAAATCTCTGAAAACCAAAAGCTTTAGGGAAAGCAGACCTTAAATATGAGTATGTTTGATTACAGGGCTCCCTTAGTTCCACTGGAATTATTAAGCAATGTACAGTATGTCTATATACTTATTTTTCTGAAATCCCCAAAATCCTGAATTCTAAATGTTATATCCAGATGAAAGCAAGACACCAAACGCTGGAGACTTTCGGGGATTCAAAGATGTTATTTATTGGCCAAACAACAGACCTGCGCAGGGGCGACCTCGATCTCATGAGGTGCGCTGTCCCTTACAGCTAGGGCTTTTTATAGCAGAACAAGCGAGCCCTGGCACAGAAGATAAGATGGTAGTTAGTGATTGACTATCAGGGTGGGGGGTCTGAGGTGGTCTTGAGGCCTTAATTGGCCTGTCTCCAGGCTGTCAGGTTGCCCTAATATCTTAGGTCAACAGTCTTTTCCGCTGGCGGTTTAGTGCTCTGGGCCTATGGACTCTAGGGGTCCCCGAATCCCTTTGTCCCTGCAGAGGTCCCCTACAGAGCAACTGTAACTAGGTCTCTAAATAAGCTTCCTCCTTTCCTAGTTTCAATAATGCTAGGCTTTTGCTGGGGTTCCACACTAAACACATCTGTCCCTAAAGGTTACAGATAGGGTCTGTGATCCCACAGTCCTAGATAAAAGACTAAGCTAAGTAATGACCCTAAAAACAGTTGTTTCCCTGCGATCATTATTGAAACAGATTTTTAGACCCAGTGAGCCATCACCATGTGTCTCTAATGAGCTTTCCAATCTCTATTTTGTGCTTCAGTTTTTGGTTCCTGTGTATCATCCTCCCTGCCATCTCCCTCATGAAGATGACCATAGGACCACAATGTATAATTCGTGGCTCAGTGGCTTGGTGCCAGCTTGTAAATCCAAAGGTCACTGGTTCAATTCCCCAGTCAGGGCACTTAAACAGGTTGCAAGCCAGGTCTCCAGCCAGGTCCTTAGCTGGAGGCAGGTGAAAGGCAACCATACATTGATGCTTCTCTCCCTTACTTCCTCCCTCCTTGCCCTTCTCTCTGAAAATAGTAAATACAATCTTAATTAAAAAAAAAAAAAAAAAAAAAGATATCATATGTCATAGTCCCCCAGTGAAAGCATCGAGGCTTGGAGCCCCACACAGGCCAGGCAAAGGAAACAAAGCCTATAAGACTTGGCCAGAAAACTGTGGAAACTAGGTGCACACATGCCTCAATGCTATAGCCAGTGGGCCCTGGTGGGAATGAGGCCATGAGAAAATATTTTAGCTCCTTTGAAGCCTGCCCTGTGCTTTTAGCTCACTTAATCACTCCATTAACCCAGCAGCAGAAGTTTTTTAAATTTGAATGCACATCCTGACCTGAGGGAGATCTCAGTGCTCCTTCATTTGTTATTCATAAATTATATAGGTTTTCTTGTAATTAACACTGTTTAGCACTGATTTACAAGTTTTACATTCATACATGCTTTTAAGCTTACTGCATTCAATAAAAGATCTTGGCAATTGAGGCTTTTGTCTCCCAGGGCATTGGTCATCCCTCCTTGTTCCCAGTACAAGTTGCCTTGGAAGTATTCACTTCATCCAGGGGATCTCTGTGGGTCAGGGGTCCCCAACAATCATCTATAAGCCTTCTCAGCTTGCATATAGATAGTACAGGAATAATAAACTCTATAGGGGCAATAAACTCTAAGTAATTCTATTGTTGTTTATGGCTACAATAGCACAATGCTTTAGGTAGGGCCTCAGTAAAACTTTATCTGACCAAATATCGAACAGTATTCGTATTGAGTAGAATTGAATTGGGTTGAACACTGCCATCTCCTGACCATGGGTAAAACTTGCATTACACAGTATACTCTGATCAGTTGTTGGGATTTTCATATAATGCTACTACTGTAGTCAAGGATTTATTATTTTCTTAGCATTTGATGCTGTTCAGCTTAATTAAAATGGTGCCATCAGACCATAAAAAATCAAGGAAATCCTACATTTTGTGACAGCATGGATGGACCTGGAGATCTTTATACTAAGCAAAATAAACTAGTCAGAGAAAGACAAATACCATATGATCACACTTATATGTGGGCTGGAATGAACAAAATAAACTGATGAACAAAGTAGAACAGGAGGCATGGGTATATGGAATAGACTGACAGATATCAGAGAGGAGGGGGAGGCAGAAACTGGATGAAAGACATTGAAGTTATTAGCCAAAGAATGTATATGCATAACCCATGGACATGAACAGCAACGTGATGAAGGTCAGAGACAAAGGAGGAGGAGAGGGAATGGGTGGCGTAGGAAAAGAAGAGAATGGGGCATCAGTAATAGTGTCAACAACAACCACAAAAATAGATGGAGCATCATAGTACCCAGGCCCAGAAGAATAACTTACATTGAACAAAACTCATAATATCCATAAGCTCATTCACCTCATTAATTTTAGCAGTTTACAACTCATTAAATTGAGAGCTACTATCTACACAAGTAATTCACATGGAGGCAGTTATGTTACAAAAATATTCTTCACTTTGAAAAATGTTCTCTGACCAAGTCTCCAACACTCGGTTCAATTTCATAAGGAACTCTTATCAGTGTATGGGGGTACCCTTCTACAGGAATGCTGGTGTTCTTCCTTGCCTAGCATGTGTATGATGAGATGAATGCATATGGATCTGTGGCGACAACAGGGGTGACTGGCACCACTACTGGGAGAATAACAGGTATGTGGACTAGTTCTGGAAGACAGGCACATATGACATAGACTTCGAGGCCCACATCATCCACATGCTGGCCAAGGTCAGCAAGATCAAGGTTTATTGAGGCAATTGAGAAAGGTATGGCTCTGACTCTGTGAACTCATCCAGGAGATGCTGGGTGTGGGGCATTTCCAGACAATCAGAGCTACACAGGGCCACAGTCTGAACCAATCATGCTGCAGCCCAGCGAGCTCCCGCTATTTCCTGCCAATCACAATACTCTGGGGGCCTGACACCAATCAACACTATGTTCTGGTGGAGCCTATGTTTCTCTCAACCAATCATGCAACTCAACTCCTTTACTCCACTTCCTGCTCTATGCCTGGCTCCTCCAATCAATGGCCCTCAGAGGTGAATGGGTGGTCGATCTCTCAATCCCCACTCCCCTATGCTTTTTGGCAGGATTTTGTTGCATGCTTTTTAAGCAGTAGATATGGTAGATAAGCACTCCAAGAAGTGCTTTCCTCAGATTCAGTTGAGGCTGTTCTGTTGCAGGTCTGAAGCTGCCAGAGACAAGAAGGAAACAGAGGGGAGGGTGATTGATTGAGGGGCAGTCCAGGAGGTTTTCAGGGAGCTGCTTTCACTGCAGAGGAAAAGCCAGAGCCCCACCACCACCTCAAACCGCTCTAGGCCTACAGGGAATTTTAGACCCCACATTTCCTATATCCGCTAGTCTGAGATGGGTGAATGTCAACCCACCAAAGAAATGCAGTGAGAGTCCAAATGGTCTGTGGTTCCCCTCATCCTTCCTTCTCCCTCTCCCTACCTTTGGATGCTCTATGGAATGGCCTTGCTGACATTTAGTATTTCACCAGAAAATGAATTAACTGAATTATGTTTATCCCTTGTTTGGGGGTGGAATTCACCTGGGGACTAAATCTGGAACACAGGTGTAAGGAACTAATGAGATGAGGAACCTCCTCATATCAAATGTAAGGCATTTCCCACTCATATGTACTGTTGGCCCCTACTATTCATTATAATCTTTAGTGTCCCTCCTTAGGTCCTGCCTACTTGTTCTGAAAACAAAACAAGACAAAACAAAGCAAAAACAAAAACAAACAAACAAACACTTGCCCTGGGATTGATTAGGATAGTTCTTCTTTTTTCAACTACTTTTTTTTTTCTCCCTTTCCTTTTCTTCTTCCTTTTCCTTCTTTCTTCCTCCTCCTCCTTTTTCTTCTCTTCTCCCTCCTCCCCCTCCCCCTCCCCCTCTTCCTCCTCCTCCTCCTCCTCCTCCTCCTTCTTCTCTCTCTCTCCCCTCTCCTCTCTCTCCCATACCTTTTTCTTTCTTTCTTTCTTTTCTTTCTTTCTTTCTTTTTTTTTTCTCACATACACATCTTTGGCTGGCTCAAGGGACCAGGAAAAACATGTATGTAAAAAAAAAAAAAAAAAAAAAGCTGGAGATGCAGAGCCCAGCGGCTTGATGCACACACCTTCTTCCTTCACCCAGCACCCCCAAAGAAGAGTATGAAACCTCTTGCTTGGGGGTGGAATTTGTTTTGGGCTCATAATTTAGTTAAGCTGAAGTTACCAGGTATGGATAACCAACAAAGATTATTTTAAAATTCTAAGCTGGGTGTGGAAATAACTGGGAGACTAGCTAGAGAGAATTAGACTTGCCCTTCCATTTGAATCCTCCCCATACCTATGGATCCCCTTCCCCATGCCCACATCCTGCTTGCTAGGTTTACCTTTCCATTTCCAGTTCTGGAATGGTAAGGGAAGCTAACAACCAGGAATTACAACTGGAAGCTACTTGAATGGCCAAACCCAGCTTCAGTGCTTAGAGGTGGCTGCTTATGGTGTTCTTACCTTTCAAGGTTAGGGAAGTTTAAGACAGGGGAAGATCTTCTGTGAATATTTCTAACCATTACAAGGACCTTATTTCTAAGAGTGACAACATAAATGACACCCTTTTACACAGTGAGCTGGCACCACCATGCAGCCCCCTGGCCATTGGTTTAGTTCCTGCAGCTGGTTTGTGAAACAGTAACCGGGGATTATTACAGGAGGGCTATGTTGGGGCAGTGAGCACACCCAAAAGGTAATATATTAATAATTTACATTGAGTCTATTCTTTTCTATTTCCAAAAGAATGGAGCTAGATTTGGTGGCTCTTTGGTGGATTGCCTCTCAGGGCCTCCCCACACCATTTTAGAGAACCAAGGCACTGGCCACTTTTGTGTCTCATCTCAATGCTTCCTGAAAAGGCTGATTTGAATGTTTAGAAGATGAAAAATTATGCCAA
Organism: Noctilio leporinus; assembly: GCA_004026585.1. Classification (NCBI taxonomy): domain Eukaryota; kingdom Metazoa; phylum Chordata; class Mammalia; order Chiroptera; family Noctilionidae; genus Noctilio; species Noctilio leporinus. The sequence goes on from PVIW01005347.1 coordinate 14,803, forward strand.
ATAGTATTGAGCAGAGTAAATAATTCACTTTTTTTCTTATTTTTTGTTTAAAACATGAACAAATCTCCATTCTGAAACAGGTAGGCCCCAGCATCCAGTCCAGATCTCCTTTTCTGCAGTAGTTATTTATTTTTTTATTTCTATTTAATATATTGGGTGACATTGGTCGATCAAATTAAAAGGTTTCAGGTATATACTTCTGTATCATCTGTTTATAGTATTGTGTGTTTAGTTGTTTGAACAAATCTTTTTCTTTTATTCTCTCTCTGAATTAAAAAAGAGAAAAAAAATAATAAAGGGAGCCAATTAGAGTTAAAATATGCAATAAATGAAATTTTAAGAAATAAATTGAAGCAATCAGTAGCAGATTGGATAATACAGAAAAACAGATTAGCAACTGGGAAGACAGAATAGTGAAAGTCACCCAAACAACAGCAAAAAAAGGTAAAAGGATAATAATAATAATAAAGGCAGTTTAAGGGACTGCTAGGATATCATCAAGCACACTATCATCCTCATTATAGAAATTTCAGAAAGAAAAGAGATAAAATGAGCATGGGAAGAAAGTTTAACTGAAAAATAATAGTTGAAAACTTTCCTAACCTGGAGAAAGAAAAAGATACCCAAGTCTAGGAAGCACAGAGAGTTCCAAACTAGATGAATACAAAGAGGTCCAAACTGAGACATACTGGAATTAAAATAGCAAAAGTTCAAGATAAAGAAACAATGCTAAAGCCAGCAAAAAGAAAACATCTGGTCACATACAAGGGAAATCTTATACGGCTAGCAACTGATGTCTTTGCAGAAACTTCCCAAGCCATAAGGAAGTGGCAGGTTATATTTAAAGTGTTGAAATAAAAATGCCTACAACCTAAAATACTCTACTTGACAAGTTATCATTCAGAATTCAAGAAGAGAAAAGTGTTCCTCAGAAAATGAAAAATTCAAGGAGTTCAGCACCAGTAAACTGATGCTTAAATAAATGAATAAACATTAAAGAAATTTTTTGAAGCAGAAAAGGTCATAACCAGAAATGAGACAATGTTGTTCACTTCACATCCTTCCAACAAGTATTATTAGGGTTTGAGGTAGGTGGCCACAGCAGCTATTCCAGTTATGCACTTCATGCTTCTGTTGGTGGTGTTCTTGCCATATGCCACTGCTTTTTAGAAACAATGAGCTCAGAATTACTCTTGCCAATAACCTCCCCTGAGTGCTCAACATGGTGAATTAGCAAGGCTGGATTTTCTCTGTATTTTCTTTTTTACCAGGACTCACAATTTTCCTACAGATGGGTGCAATCATAGAATCTGTACCACACACTCTCTGATTGCTCACATCCAAGCATTAATTTTTGCTCACCCAATAAATGCATTAAACATCTTCTTTAGTACTGGCAGGCTTTATTTCAAAGTGTACCATTTTCTGCTCCTGATAATTGGTAACATGCCCTGGTCACAATGGAAACTGGCAGTCTTTTTAGTTTGTGCCAGTCTGATACTTGAGGTTTTATTTTCTGCTTATTTATATTTCTATATTAGTGAGGTTGGACATCTTTGTCTTCTTTACAGAGTATATCTACCTTTTGTATTTCTTCTTTTATGAATTGGCTTTTCATTTTTTTGACTCATTTTTTCTGCTGGGAAACTTTTTGTTGACTCATTTTTATAACAGCTTTATTAAGATTTTAACTTACTGTACAAGTCAACTTTAGAAATATACAATTTAATAGCATTTAGTATGTTTACAGAGTTGTGCAACCATAAACAAAACTTATTTAAGAATATTTTCATTATCCCCAAAAGAGACCCACCACCAATTAGGAGTCACTCTTCATTCACTTTTCTTTGCCAGCCCTTGAAAACTACTTTCTACCTTCATGAAAATGCATACTCTGAACTAATCATCTTAGAGGAATCATGCAAAAACTAGATATAAAAGTAAAAATCTCATTGGTGAAAACAAATATATAATAAAGTGAATCAGACACTTAACAGGCTAGAATAAAGGTTAAAAGACAAAAGTAGAAAAATCAACTATAACTACAATAAGTAGCTAGGGGGTACACAAATGAAAATTATATAAAAATATAACATTAAAAACACAAATCCTTATCTCATCTTCTAATTCAATAGAACCTTTGTTATGCCATATGGTAGACACATCATTCTCTTGAGATCAAAATCCTCAAAATAAGAGAGCTCAGTGATGCCAAGATGGGAAGTATATGCTTCACAAATGAGTTATTAGGTATAATGGTGAGAGAATCCACCTACTTCTACCTTTAATTCCTGAACTATATCCTCTGGATATGAAGGCAACTACATCATATAATGGTCTCTAATTCAATGTATATACCATATGCTTTAAGATATAACTCTATTCTTTTAGGGTGTTCTCTTACATTTAACACTATAACTAACCTGCTGGTGGCACAGTGGATAAGGCACTGGCCTTCGAACCCAAGGGTCACTAGTTCAATTCCCTAGCCAGGGCACATAATGAGGTTGCAAGCCAGGTCTTTGGCTAGGTCCGTAGCTGGAGGTAGGTGAAATAGGCAACCATACATTAATGTCTCCCTCCTCTCTGCCTCTCTCTCTTCTGGTCTCTCTAAAAATAAAAGAATCTTTTAAAAATATTAAGAAAAAATGTCATAGTGGCAAATAAGTTATTTTGTGAGTCCATGGGTGTTGTTGTCACAAGTATCAGGAATAGAGAAGGCAGATATATATACAGATTATTTGTTTATTATGCTAAGGATGAACCTCTATTTCTTCCATAATAGTAAACGTCCAATACAATCAACCTTTCATTAGGTTGCTTTCCCAGAGAATGGTGGCATAGCAGGAACTAAATGTTGATCTCTGCTGTTGGTAAATTATGAATTAAGCACTATTATTGATAAAAGTAAGGCCAGGCTTTGGCTTTCAAGTGTAGCCTCCATCTCTACCACCACCATCATAGCTATTTTGTTCACAAGCTCATTGAAGAAACACTGGTGTGGGTGAAGATATGCAAAGAACACATCATTTTGTCCACTTGACTATTAAGAGCCTCCTCTGCAGTATATACCCACTGGAAAACATTCACATGGGATAAAAGTATCTTCTACATCCTGCACCCCTTTGAGACATCCAACCACATATCTTTCCTGCAGGCTTGTATGTTATTAATCTTCCAAGTCTAGTTCATCTAGTCTCATAGCTATTGCCCATGAATCATGTAGTTTATTTTTGGCCACCTCTCACTTCAGACAAAGTGAGCAACCAAAATGATAAGTTCTTCTTGAAGTTCCAACAAATGGTAAGATTTTCCTTCATCACTATCCTTCAGAGTCACCCCTATGTCATGCTGTAATGCTACAGGTATCCACTTTCAAGTGATATCATATTATGTAGATCTTTTCATACACAGTCTCAAGTGTTTCTTTTTCAGTCCACTGGTTTTGAGGAACTTCCCAAAAGGTCAAGAGGCCTCCAAGGTCTCTGCTGATTATATATTAGCAGAGTCTTTCAATTATGTTGGTGTGTAAGCAATTTTCTCCAAGGTCACTTAAAGTCTACCTGCCCCCTGGGACACACTGAGATTTTACACTAGCTATTTACCTAGTAACCACAGTAGGCAGTTTTGATAGGTCTTGAGGAAAATGATTATCCCCCTTCAACATAAGCATATTTGTTGCATCTATGCCAGATGAGAAATCACAACATTTTCAACCACAGGGAGGCTATTTTCCTTAGATATAGAAGAACAAACTACTAATGGAAAAAGGAGCTAAGAGTGACTTGATTCAAAATTATCAGTCTCATCTTGGATTCAACCACATATCTTCATTCTAAATTCATGGTGTCATTTTTTCCTAAATAGTACCCTAACTTTCACATGAGAAATTCTACAAGACTGAATTCAACAGATGTAATTTAGCAACCTGCATGAGTAAATTCAGATTTTCATCAAAATCTCAGTAAAACTCAACTCTTTTTTACACCAGAGCAAGAGATAATTAGCTAATAAAATAAGTTCCCAAATTAAAAATTACTAAATTGAGTACTTACTAAGTGTCAGGTACTGTGTCAAATGATTCTTATACACTATTTGGTGTCATGCACCACTTAATTCACTGCACTCAGAATAAAACCTATGGCCTTTTAGATCCTGAATGATCTGTAGCCATGCTTACCTCTATGATCTCTGGTTTGTTCAGAAATTTCTGTCACAAATATCTCATTTTAATTCTTCTCAGCTTACATGACATCTCCTCCAAGATGCCTTTCTAAAACAGCTCACTCATCAGTCTCCACATTGAAACTTTGCTTTCTTATGTCATTTGTCACAATATTATTTTATTTATTGTTTTTAGCCTTTTATTTTTTGTGGTATCATTTTTATAAATCCTGTTTATTTAGTATGCATTTACTATTACTACTCCAGGAAAAGATGCCCTCACCTCAGGCAAAGACCATGTTTGTCTCGTTCACATTTGAATATCACCAGGGAAATTGCTCAGTAGCCATTTGTAGAATTTTCACAACTTGGTCTACATTATTTTTTTCCTGTTTTCCACATAGGCAAATTGAAGCTTGGAGGGGCTAAACGAACTTACTCCAGGTCACTCACAGCCAACTAGTGCCCAAAGTTTTGGTATCTTCCAGCTGAAGCTAGTCTCCACCAAGGCCCATCCTGTTAACAAAAAAATGGGACTTGTAAAAAACTTGACAAACTATCAGGGGCACACAAGGCAGAACTGATAAGCTTAGTGACCAAAAAATAACTACACAGGATGACGTGATATAAATCCCTAAGTGGACTGATTGGCCATAGACGGTAGTCATGTCCTGGGCCTATGGCTTTTTTAGCAAAGGTCAGTCTTTACCTTACCTGAGCCCTACTCTTTGTTCTTATGCATCTAGGATAATATACCTTTGAAATGTCAATATAATTTTCTTTTCAGATCCCTTTGAAGCACCAGAGCAGAGATCACAGAACCCCTGCCCCTGTTGGTTCCCTGCATACCATCTTGTGTGCTGTTAATTATTAACTATCTTCTACCCACCAATGTAAAAAAAGAGCATGTATCTCTCCATGTTACTTTTTAGCTAATCCTAGAGATACCACTCCCTCCCTTGGCCTTCACTGGTCCCCTTAATCTACCACCTTCCTTAGAGCTTCTCCTTTGATTTTAATGTATAATATAACCCTCAATATTGCCACTCTGTGCAGCCTTTTCTCAATCCATTAAGATTTTGCCTTTAGGTATATCCTCTAAATCAGGTTCAAATAAACTCTTACAAATTTTTTTTTTACAAGTTTAGATGCTCTTTCATTGACAACCCCATACTCTCAGGTGAATCTCATTACAATTCCCTCCCGCCCTCCAAACGCAAGGACAATATGGTTTTTACCTAAGAAAATAAGACTATCATCACTGCCGTCATAAAAATTGGCACAGCCTTCAAAGGCTGATAGCTCAGGGAATAGTGGGTGGGGCTGGTGGGTTGGTTTCAGGCTGGGGCCACACACCGCCCAGGGCGACGCCAGGCCTTTCCCCATCAGCCACTCAGCGGCAGCCAGCAGTGCTACCCTCTGCGCAGGCGCAGTCCGCTGCGTCCGCCAAAGGCGGAGGGGGGCATGCGCGGAGGGGTGGGCTCCTTTCTGGCTCAGCGGAGAGCGTAGAGGGGCGTTTGGTTCTTGCTGGTATGGAGCTGAGAGCCGCTGGGGCCCCCGAAGCGGGCCTCGGCGACACCGAAACCAGGCGGCAGGAGCCAAGGACAAGGGCCAGGGCGGGGTTTCCCAGACCAGATGCTGTGCCAGCCCGTCCCTTCCTGTTCTGTGTCTACCTGGTGGGCTTCTTGGTGAGTGCCGGGGGCTGCGTTCCACTTCCAGGTGCAGGCTGTAACTTAATCAGGAGGTGTGAGTTTTGTTGAAGCTGGAGCGGAGGGAATGTTGTGTTAACCGCCAACGTTACCAGATGTTAGACCTGGCTCCTTGAATTCTGGCTGAGAAAAAAATTCAACGCTAAACCTCAGACACAAACCGAATTTTATTTAGAAAGTCACGGAGGTAGAGGTGAGCCTGTGTCAGAAGTGAGCCAGCTGGGCTGCTGGGCCTAGGAAACAACTTGCTGAGGAAGAAAATATTTTTTTAAATCTCCTGGAATTTATGAGAAAGGAAAGATAACATGGCTTAAGAGAAGAAGGGGATGCGGTGCAGACTAGTGCGTGTGTGTGTGTGTGTGTGTGTGTATGTGTGTGTGTGTGTGTGTGTGTGTGAGATGGGAGATGGGAATGAATCCAGAACTAAACTAATAAATTTTAAATTTCACACTGTTTATAATGCCGTGCTGACACATGCTCTTTAGCTCTAGTCACGAATCATCCCCATGCTATTGTCCTGTGCATCCATGCTGTAGACCTGTATACAGTACCTTGCCTATAGTCACTTGGTAGCCTTCTTGCTTATCAGATTGGACAGTGCTTGTGTTTAAGCAGCCCTCACAGTAGTTTACCATTACATCACAATGCCTACATCATTCTCCTCACTTCATCTCTTCACATAGGAACTGAATCATCTCACATCATCACAAGGGGTGAGAACAGTACACTAAGATGTTTACGGAGAGACCACATTCACATACTACAATATATTGTTATAATTGTCTTATTTTATTTTTGATCATTTTTTACTGAGCCTGTTATAAATTAAACTTTATCATAGGAAGGTATGTATAGGAAAAATACACATATGTGGTTTGGTACTCTGGTTTCAGGCATCCACTTGGCATTCTTGGAATGTATGTATCCCCAGTGGATAAGAGAAGACTACTATAATCTTTAAGTCTAAATAGTAAATTGTAGTTCTAGTAGTGTAAATTTATGAGCTATTCAAGATCACTGGATGTTAAATATATGGCCATCCTTGGATGTAACCATTGGTGATAGAAGACTAAAAAGTGTATTGCAAAGTTTATGTTTCTGTAATTAGGTGAAGGGAATTAAAGCTACCAAGAGAAGCAGGGAGCAAAAGATTAATTGTTGGATGAAAAATATATATTGTTCAACGATTTCTGTTTAACCAGGATTTCAATCAAATAAATTCAGATTGACAAATTATTTAATCAAACACTTTGTGTTTTATGTGTTTTTCTTCTTCTAAACCAGTTGTAGCAAGTGATCAAGTGAAGTAGTAATGAGAACAATAACACATGTAGTAAGAAATAATAGTCTGTTAACTTAGAATACCCAGCAAAAAGGATCATTGCCTATTCTCTGACTTTCTCAACTGCTGTATCTCTTAATGCACATCATATTTCTACCAGGGAGGTATTATCCTCAATTTTTACAGATGACAAAACTGGTGCTTGGTAACATTAAATAACTTTTCAAGGAGCCATATTTATTAGTAAATGGTGGAACTGGAATTGGGAACTGTCTTTCTGTTCCCAAAGTGCATGCACTTTCTATGACTTAGCTGCAGAATATGGCCTCCTATTGATATATCAGCTTTTCAATAAACCCCAGATTAGATGCTTTCCCTAACTGCAAGAGGAAATTCATAGTATTAAGTACATGCTGCTTTGTGAAGAAATACACATCTTCCTTACCTCATTTTCCACTTCATTATTCATAAAAATTGTTTTGTTTTCTTACTTGAGGAACTCCTGGTAACCTAGCCTCCTTCAGTATTAAAGAAAAACTAAAATTAAATTGGATTATAGGTAAGAGTGTTCCACATATTTAAAGGCAGCAGTTGCTATAATTTATTGAATTTGGATCCATGATAATTTTGAGTACAGCATAACATAGAATACAATTATGCTTTCTTATTTGCTCAAAGTTTTAGATAGTGGTTTTATTTGGAAAATCAGTTATAATTAGGTTCAACACTTTAAAAACGCCTAGACTTTTGCTTTTGATTTTAGTTAATCAGTGTTTTGCTGTTTAGGATTTGTTTGGTGTCAGTATGGTTGTCCCTTTATTGGGCATTCACATCAAGTCTCTCGGAGCAAGTCCAACAGTTGCTGGAATTATAGGTGAGTGATTACACTGTACATTTTCAAAGCACTAAATTTTAAATCCCTTGAATTAAGTACTTGAAAACAAAAAGAAATAGTCTCATAACTAACACTATCCAAAGGTAAATTGAAAATGCTGTAAGATGAATTTTCAGAATATTTAAAAATATTACCATGGAGCAAATGTAATTCGTCTTTTCCTAGACTACTATGTTCTGAGAAGTTTTGAGATTTAAATGTTATCCCCATTCCTCATACCAGCAGTGCTGTTACAGGTGCTTATTGAGCCTGTCCAAGGACATGGCTGTTAATAAAACTAAAGCATTTTGAGAAAATTGAAATGTTAGAGATATGTGTGATAAATGTTAAAATTTTAAGACTTGGTAAAACTTTCTTTAGGAATCAGGTTTCTTCTCATCTGAGTCTCTCTGTAGTCTTCTCCATTGGAATACACATCCTCACTCCGGGGCAGAACTGTCTTTCAAGGTCCTTAAGGACAGCCCTTACTTCTAGTCTTTCTTCTGCTTACCTTTAATTTTATTCTGAAGACCTTTGATTAACAATTATATTACTTGTACTCTTCCAATTGAAAAAAAGTTGTGGGGTAATTTCCTTTTAAAAAATGAACTTTTTTTTTCTGTTTTTCTGTTAATTTCTTTATAGTTGTTGCCCCATTAATCCAGGTTAATGATGTGACTAGCTGATCTTTTGATGTTGTTGATGCTTTTTGCAGGCTCCTCCTATGGCATTCTGCAGCTCTTTTCTAGCACATTAGTGGTAAGTTATCTTCTATCTGGCAACATGTCTAGAAAGCACACTCATATTTCTTGAGCATGGCTGTGGTAAAATTTGAGGTGGGAGATTTACCAAAAGTAGATGTCCAGATAATTGGGATATGGTATTATTTGGCCAAGAATGTTCCTTCAGTCATTTCTTTCATTGATATCTGAGAAGACATTGGCTTAGAGGAGACAAATGGCTTCTTCTGAAAAGAACACATCGAAAAGAACACATCGAGTCAAAATGAGCCTACTTTTTAAACTGTACCATATTCTTCCCATAATGCCCTGATGACTTGACTAGAAAAAAAGAATGATTATTACGTATTTTATCCTTTGTTTCAATTATTATCTAATCAAATTTATTTGTGCATCTAGGACTCTGAAGTTATTTATGCATTTTGAATTACATGGCTTATTAATTATAAACCCTAAGTATATAGACAGGAGAAGCCATTTGAAGTGGTTGGTTGTATATCTACAGCATGAGTAGAAAGACCCAGAACTGAGCTTGTCACTTCCACTCTGCCCAGTTCATTGTTTGAAATTTAGAATTCTTAACTTATCCTCCTTTTCTCTCTCCTTTATGAAATCCACTATGCCACTCTAGGCCTTGTAGTCCAGGCAGGTCAAACAAAACAGTAACAGTCCCATGGATTTATCAGTCATGACTTTGGTCTAAAAAGATGGCTGATAGTCTCATTATTAGTGAAAACTGTATGGTGTATGCTTCCCAAGAGTGGCTTGTATATAAAATATGTTTTAAAAAAGAAAGAAATTTGGTCAGATTGTTTTTTATGTAAGTTATATTTTATCGATTATGCTATTACAGTTGTCCCAATTTTCCCCCATTAGCCCCACTCCACCCAGCTAACTCCTACTTCCTCAGGCAATCCCCACACCATTATCATGGGTCATGCATATATATTATTTGGCTACTCTAGTCCCTATGTTGTACTTTACATCCCCATGACTATTCTGTAGCTACCAATTTATACTTCTTAATCCCTTCACATTTTTTACCCATCCTCCTGACACCCCTCCCATCTGGCAACTATCAAAATGTTGCCTATATCTATGATTGTTTCTGTTCAGCTTGTTTGTTTACTTTGTTCTTTATATTCAATTGTTGATAGATAGGTATTTATTACCATTGTTTATATTTTTGACTTTCTTAAAGACCCTTTAACATTTTATATAATACTGGTTTGGTGGTGATGATTTCCTTTAGCTTTTTCTTGTCTAGGAAGCTCTTTATTTGTCCTTTGATTCTAAAAGATAGCTTTGTTGGGTAGAGTAATCTTAATTGTAGGTCTTTGCTTTTCATCACCTTGAATATTTCTTGCCATTCCCTTCTTGCCTGCAAAGTTTCTTTTGATAAATTAGCTGACAGTGTTAAGGAAGCTCCCTTCTAGGTAAACTAATTGTTTTTGTCTTTAACCTTTGGCATTTTAACTATTATGTGTCTTAGGGGCCTCTTTGGGTTCATCTCATTTGAGACTGCTTCCTGACTTGTATGTCTATTTCCTTTACCAAGTTAGGGAAGTTTTCCTTCATTATATTTTTAAATAGATTTTCAGTTTCTCTCTCTTCTCCTTCCAGCACTCCCATGGTGCGAATGTTGGTATGCTTGAAGATGCCCCAGAGGCTTCTTACACTATTCAAAATTTTTTGGATTCTTTTTACTTCTTGATGCTCTCATTGGTTGTTTTTTGCTTTCTAATATTCCAGATAATTGATTTGATTCCCAGCTTCATCCCCTGTGCTGTTGATTCCCTGTACATTGTTCTTCATTTCAATTAGTATATTTTTTGGTTCTGATTGGATCTTTTTTATGATGTTAAGGTTCTCACTAAGTTCATTGAGCATGCTTACAACCAGTGTTTTGAACTCTGCATCTAGTAGATCACTTGTCTCCATTTTGTTTAGTTCTTTTCTGGAGTTTTGTTCTGTTCTTTCATTTGGGCGGTGTTTCTTTGTCTACTCATTTTGGCAGCCTTCCTGAGTTTGTTTCTATGTATTAGGTAGAGCTGCTACACCTCCAAGGCCTGGTAGGGTAGCCTAATGTAGTAGTCTACCTACAGATAAACTGGACCTGTAGAGTCCAGTAGCACAGCCTCCCCTATTACACAGTTTGGGTACTCAAAGTGCACCCTCCGTATGGACTGTGTACACTCTTCTGTTGTGGTTGAGCCTTGATTGCTGTTGGCACAATCCAAGGTCAGCCACTGCTTGTGCCCCAACCAGAGTCACACAGCATAAGCTACAACACAATCTATACATGGCTGCTACTTGTGCTGGGCTTGGAGGTGCCCAAGCAAGGCCAAGCTGTGGACCAAGGCTGGCTGCTGCTAGTGCTGGGCCTAAGGCAACTTGGTGAGAAGTACCAGGCTCACTGGTCAGATGCTGCTTGTTTAAGAGAGTTTAGGAAGATCTGAAGCATGGGCTAAGACAAGCCATTTATATGGAAAAATCACTGGATACAGTTTGGGTCGGCTCAAAAGTTGGGTGGGACAGAGCCTCAGGGAATCACCAGGGTGGAACAAACAGCGTGAGCCAGGTTAGTGGAATTTCAGCATAGCAACCTCTGTGGCTCTGTTGGAGGAGGGTGCAGAAAAGGAACAAGTGTCTCTGCCAGCACTTCTTTCTGAGAAAAAGCTACCTGCCAGCTTCTGCCCTGTTGCGGGACAATTCAGGTCCTTCGTGTATGTCTCTGATACCATTTAATTGGCTTCCCCCATGCTGGAGCTTAAACAGAATTTGAGTAAGTCATTGTGTGTGTTCTTTAAGAGGATTGCCTGAGACTCTAGTAGTTCATGTCCTCCACAGCCTCAATCTCTGCCAGTTTTTACAGCCAGAAGTTATGGAGACTTACCTTCCTGTCACTGAAACCCTGGGCTGGGGGCCTGGTGCAGGCCTGAGATCCCTTGCCCCTGAGTATATCCTTCCTGATTTTTATCTGCCACATGTGAGTGGTGTAGGACCAGTCCATTCTACATCTCTGCCCCTCCTGCCTGTCTTGATGTGGTTTCTTCTTTAATTCTGTAGTTGTAGAACTTCCATTCAGTTTGATTTTTGATGGTCTGAATGATGGTCGTTCTATAGTTTAGTTGTAATTTTGATACGGTTATGCAAGGAAGTGAGCCGCGTTTACCTACACCATTTTGACTGCTGGACAGATTTTGCAATGAATTTTTAAGTCACTAAATAGCTACTCCCTGATTTATCTTTTTTTCAAGTCTTTTATAGATTAAACTCTTATACTAATTTAATTCTCATTTAACCTCTACAATGACTGAGCAAAGTACCTCTCTTTTATACAGGAGGAAATTAAGACTTGCAGATTTTAACTAGTTTGGCAAAGTCCCCTCATCTTGATATCCAGACTGGAATCCTGGGTTACTTTTTTCCTAAAAGTCATCTCTTAGTGCCTTAAAAATCTAAAAAAGTAAATAACTCCTGAGTATCAGATTGTACAGGAGACAAATGGATTGCTTGTAGGGTAACATGTCATATTTCTTGTTCTTCCTGTTGAAGAATTTGCATATATGTAAACTTAGTAAACAGCTTTTCTCTTTTACTTAGAAACTCACTACTGAAATACTTGCTCTGTGTGTGTGTGTGTATTAGAGAATAGTTAAGTCAGAGTATACTTAAATCAGTTAAGTGCCTTTGTTTCTACTGGACTCTTAACATTCCTTAGAACAAAGACCAAGCTTGATTTTGTCACTAGCACTTCTCAGAGTACCTGGCACTAATAAGTAGCATTTTGTGAATGTAAATTTTTATTGCTAGGTGTAGCCCAACCCTCTTATTTTTTTTTTTTTTTAAGATTTTATTTCATTATTTTTAGAAAGAGGGGAAGGAAGAGAAGCGAGAGGGAGAGAGACATCAATGTATGGTTGCATGTCACCTGCCTCCAGCCACAGACCTGACTGGAGACCTGGTTTGCAACCTGGTTATGTGCCCTGGCTGGGGAATCGAACCTGCGACTTTTGGGTTCACAGGCCACCGCCTTAATCCACTGTGCTATCAGCCAGGGCCCAACCCTCTTATACAAATAATTCTTTGCTTTATATTTGTGCTTACAAAGCACATTTCATATACTTGTAGCTGTAATTTAATGAGATCTTCCTTTGATATCCTTCAGATGAAATACCAAATAAAATTTTTCTAGCATTTAGTAAGTACTTGTTATGTTTCAGACCCTATTCTGAGCACTTTTATTTAATTTAATTCTCATAACTGCTCTCAACCGCATCTCTGATAGTAATTCCCCTTTGGTGACTAATTTTATATTAAGCACATAACAAGTGTTGAGGGGAAAAAGAATCTTTGAGGCAGATAACTATTATTATTCCTATTTTACAGATAGAAAAACAGGCCTAGAGATAGGCTATAATTAGGTTAATAATATGTCTATAGCATGTGGAATAATAAGAGTTCAGAGTTGAACCCAAACAGCCTCACCTTGGGCCTGGTGTACACCTAACCAGATTGGGTCACTGCTCTGCCAACACAAGGAGGCCAGGGACCTTTTCACCCAGGTGGAACAAGTGTGGAGAATTTCTAAAATCCATCGAAACAAAAACTAGGGGGAAGGATTGATGCTATTTATATAAGGCTGACAGTATTTTAGAAGATTTACCCTCAAATTTTTTATAAAGAAATTTTATAGCCATTTATAGCTTATGTAAAGACATCTTTTGGGTTTTTTGTTTTTCTTTTTTAGATTTTATTTATTTTTAGCAAGAGGGTAAGAGAGGGAGAGAAACATCAATGTGAGAGAGAAACAGAGAAACATCGATGGTTGCCTCTCATATGAAACCTATCCAAGGATCAACCTGCAACCAGACATATGCCCTGTCAGGGAATCAAACCAGCAACCTTTTGCAATGTTGGACAATGCCCTACCAGCTTTGTTACACTGGTCAGGACATCTTTTGGGTTCTTAAGAAAATATAAACACATCTATAAAAATGGGGAAAGGATGTGAACAGAAGTGGTTGGCTTTTGGCAAGGCAGAGAGGCAGGCTAGATGACAAAGTTAATTTGAGAGGGTCATTGAGCACCATTGAGGAGTGAAGAAGCAAGAAACTATATTGACCACCTTCTAGCCAAATCCAGGAAGACATCACAGGAGACCCTATTTTTGACCTTCCTCAGACTGTGCTCTATTGCTATGATAGAGTTTAGTGATTTTTTTTTTTTGACAACTTTTTTCAAACAAAGCCTTCCTCAGAGCCTCAGTAGAGTATAGAATTGCTTGGTGTTGAGGCTCTGTAGTTGGAATGGGCTTTTTCGTCAGGCTTGTGCCATCTACATGGAGAAGCACTTCCAAAGTATAGAGAAAAAATGGGCAGCTGCCACTGAGGCTGTCCAGGAATCTGAGGTGCTACTAGAGACCAGTCTCTTTGTCTTGCTGCTCAGCCATCAGCTGGACAGCTGCTCAACAATTTGCATGGTGGGAGTGCTCTCAGCAGGAGAGAGGGAAGGAGGAAGAGGAAAAGATTGTTTCCCACTACCCTTCCCCACCTCTAAAAGATTTCTCAGAAGCCTCACCAGCGACTTCTGGCTGCATCTTTGAAGGCCAGAATTTTAGCCAGGAAGGGAGGTTCGTTTTGACTGAACTATTATTGTGGAGTACTAAAAATTCTAAAGAATGAACTAGGAAGGTGGCCTTCTATTTCCTGACATATCTGTGATCCTCCCTGCTTCACCTCCTGGATTCCACACAGCTTCCTCTGTCTTTTTGTCCTCACTGCCTTGTGCTTAGGTCTTCCCTGCTTGCCTCTCCATTTCTGTTCCCTGTAGGCTCTCTTCTTCATAATGTGCCTCACATTGAGACTTTCATATAGAGGCATTGGGGAGCTCAGCTAGTCACCTACTAAGAAAACTGCACCCTGGGCCATCTTTCCCTGGGACTACCTCTGTGATGTCACCAAAGTTCCTCATTTGCCACAAGAGTGGTACAGAAGTAAGTCCATGTCTGGCAGGCTCTGAGGCTTCTCCCATATGGGAATTATAACTGCAGATTTCATTGTAAGGCCTAAAACCACAAAACTAGAAAAATAATGAAAGAAAGGCAATGTTTTTTTGGATATGATACCTAAAGCCCAAACAACAAAATTAAAAATAAACAAGTCAAACTAAATCAAACAATCCTCTAAAGAGCAAAAGAAACAATCATGAAGGAAAAGGCAACTCTGGGATGGAAAAAATATTTGCAGACCATATACCTAATAAGGATTAATATGCAAAATACAACTGAATAGCAGAAAAATAATCCAATTAAAAAATTGGCCAAGGACCTGAATAAACAGTAAAAGTGCCCAGCATCAGTGATCTTTAGGGAAATAAAAATCAAAACCACCATGAGATACCACCTTACACCTGTTAGAATGGCTGTCACTGAAAGCATGAGATAAATGATGTCAAGGCTTTGGAGAAAAGGGAATCCTTGTGTACTGTTGGTGGGGTAGCTATTGTGAGAGGTAGTATGGAGGTTCCTCAAAACAATTAAGAAGTGTAGGACTAGCATATGATCCAACGATTCTACTTCTGGTTATATAACCATAGGAAATGAAGTCACCATGTCAAAGAGATCCCTGCACCCCCATGTCCACTGCTACATTATTTGCATGGAAGCAAGTAACGAATAGTTAAAGAAAATTTTATATATGTATATATACATATATATATATATATATGTGTGTGTGTGTGTGTGTGTATATGTCTATGTATGTATGTATGTATTATATACATATGAAATTCAAATATGTGAAATTCTGTAAGAATTCATAAAAAGGAGGAAGTCCTGCCATTTGTAACAATATGGATGGCCCTGAGGGGACAATGCTAAGTAAAAGAAGACAAAGGAAGATAAAACTGAATGATCTTACTTATATGTGACATATGAAAACAAATGTACATTCATTTTTTAATGATTTTTTTAAAAGAAGAGGTTTGTGGTTACTAGAGGCAGGGGTAAGCAAATTGAGTGAAGGTGTTCAAAGGTTTAAACTTATAGTTACATGATAAGGAAGAACTGGGAATGGAATGTACAGCGTGGTGACTATAGTTACCACTGTTAAATGTATTTGAAAGTTGTTAAGAGTAAATTCTACAAGTTCTCATCACAAGGAAAAAAACTTTTTTTTCATTATATCTACTATATGACATGATAGATGCTAAG
The DNA here is from genome assembly GCA_004026585.1 of Noctilio leporinus. NCBI lineage: Eukaryota > Metazoa > Chordata > Mammalia > Chiroptera > Noctilionidae > Noctilio > Noctilio leporinus. Next base: position 30,788 of record PVIW01005347.1, read on the forward strand.
TAACTTTATTATCATAACTTTGCTGTATGCATAAATCATGTGTAAACCTTAAATTTATATAGTGCTATATGTTATATCAAAAAAAAAAAAAACTTGAAAACTTTGGAAATATTTCATCTCAAGAATAAAGAAATTACAGGTTGCAAGCCAGATCCTTCGCTGGAGGCAGGTGAAAGGCAACCATACATTGATGTCTCTCTCCCTCTCTGTCTTCCTCCCTTCCCCTCTCTCTAAAAATAATAAATAAAATATTTTTAAAAATAAATTCACATTGGAACAATGAGAATTTATTTTACTCTATTGGATTAACAAGATAATAAAATTCATGGTTGTCATGATTATAGAGAACAGCTGCTCTTACACAAAAAGACAAATTTTTAATGAATTGGAATGATGTTCAAAAACTATTAGTAAGTGGAAAACCAAGTTACAGAATACAGTATACTATATTTTGTTAGAAATACCACTTGTAGATTTGGGGATTGTGCAGTATTTTTATGTTCATTTTGTGTTTCAGTATATTCTAAATTTCTAAACTGAATATGGCTACTGAGGAGTTGAGATGCATAAAGTGATAATGAAGATTAAAAATGAGGCTTTAAGCTCTGACAGTTGTGACTTGGTTTGATACCTTCCTGAAAAGCAAAAGACCACTGGCTCAGTTCCTGGTCAGCGCACATGCCTGGGTTGCAGGCCTGATTCCTGGTCCAGGCATATGGGAAAGGCAACTGATCAATGGTTCCCTCTCCTTCTTTCTCCCTTACTCTCTCTGAGAATAAATTTTTTTTTTTTAATGAAGCTTTAAAAATTATGCTTCACCATTTCTTCAGCCATTCTTAGCTACCAGATCATCACAGATGCTTTCTTTGGTATCTTAGGCTGTTTTGGATAAAGAAAACCATATTGTATTTTACCACTCAATTTGTAGAAGGCCAGAAAAAATAAGTTACTCTGATAAGTGGCATAGTAGAATTAAGCAGCCAAGGATCTTAGCCCAAATTCCCTACTATTTTTCACTGGGTTGCATTTGGGGGGCATTTCCATTGTGGTGATTTTATAAAAGTGTGTCAAAGGACTTCTTTGTTTCTTCCTCAGGGCTGCTGGAGTGATGTAGTTGGAAGGCAGTTTTCCTTGCTGGTGTGCATTGTCTTTAGTGCCCTGGGTTATCTTATTCTCGGAGCCTCTACCAATGTACTCCTGTTTGCTCTTGCCAGAGTCCCTGTAGGTGAGTGTTTGCCTCTCTGTGTGTTTTCCTTCAAAATAGATCGTTTATATGTCTGTGTATGTGTATGTATTCTATACGTATATGGTCTGTCTGGAAAAAGTCTAGCCATTGTTAATATAATGAGGACGATTTGCATGACATCAGTGTAACCCAGCATCTAAAGAGAATGGACTGGAATGTGCATGTGTGAATAATGGTGACTTCACTGTACTAGTCAGTGGTGGTCGTAGAGGCCATTGAGTAAGCATGTGTACTGTGTAGCCATCACATTTAAAACAAGTGAATACAGTAACAAATCATTATCAGATTTTCTGTTAAGTTTGAACATTCCTTCATGGAAACTATTTGGATGATTGTGTGCAATGAGTGCAGCACAAATAAAAGTGTGGCATAAACACTTCAAAGATGGTTGAGAATCTGTTGCAAGTGATCCATGTTCTGGAAGGCCTGCAACAAATGGAACACCTGAGAATGTTGAATTTGTACAGGCTGTAATCAACAAAGATTGATGACTGACTCGAAGTTTAGGAATTCCAAAAACCAGTGTGTCTGAAATTTTAATGAAGGAACATGGCATGAAATGTGTCATGACAAAATTTATTTTGTGATTTCTGCTCCAGAGTAGAAGGAACATGTGCTGCAGTTGCTGACAACTTGACTCAAATCTCTACTGATGAACCAGATTTGACACTCCATGGCTTCTGGCTTTTCCAAAACTAAAATCAACTTTGAAAGGGAAGAGATTTCAGACAATCAATGAGATTTAGGAAAATATGACAGTACAGGTGATGGCGATTCCAACAAAGGATTTTTGAGTGTTTTGAACATTAGAAAAGATGCTGGGAGAATTGTGTGAGGTCCCAAGGTGCCTATTTTGAAGAGGACTGAGGCATTATTGTCCTGTGTACAATGTTTCTTCTGTCTTCTGTCTTCTTCAATAAATGCCCCTGTTCATCAATGCCTCTTGATTAGGACATATTTAAAGAGGACACAATGATAATACAAATTAGACCTATAACACCACCAGCCATTGTCGATTGAGCATGTTGCATCAGTTAGGCTTTGCTGACCTATATAGAGCTTCAAACCTTGGATGTGATAGAGCCTGGTGTCCTTGACATCTGTTAGTGTGCACAGCTCTGCTACTGCAGCAGGACCTGTCTTCTTCCTGTTGGTCTCCCCACACTCAGTCAGGAAGAATTTGTTAAATGTCTTTGACCATGTGGTTACTATGACGTCCCTCAGCAAGCTTATAGTTTTAAAATTGGGCTTCCTGATTTCAAATTGATGCTAACCACTGTAGCTTTCCTACAGCCTCTATTAAGCCCTTTGTGGAGGATGCTAGGGATTGCAGTGTAGTGACTTGTGGGTAAGTTTTGTCTTAGACTGCTCTTAAATGTTTCTACCATTTTTGAAATAGCTTTTATTTTTCCCATTCATTAAAATTTTTTTTCATTTTTTGAAACACTGACTGTGAATGCTGGGTGGTGAGGTGCAGAGGTAGTAACTGAGGAAGCTCTTACTCCCTTTCTTCCTTTCTTAGGGTCAGAGCCCTAAGAAAGTTTCTGTTTCTTTCTCTCTTTATTCATTAGAGGTCTGACAGACTGCTACCCTGATGGACAAGTCTTTTGCATTCACCCTCCAAAATCTTTGCTTCTTGTTAATTATTGTAACAACCCCCACCACAACACACAAAATCAACTGATAGCTATTTCTTATGCACCTGGTGTCCAGGTAATTTTATGTCCTTGGTTTGGGAGACAGATTGTTCTGCTGTGTAATACACTCTGCCAATCAGTGGTAAAGCTGTTCATAATTCAAAAGAAGCAGATGAGAGATAAATAGAACCTATACTTGTTACAAAATGGGTAGACTTATGTGGAGAATTATAATGTCACCATAAAATAAACTAGTTTGAGTAGTGATATGCAGAGTAGTGCTACCTTCAAGGAGATCACTGGAAACCATTATGTCCCATCATGGATGGAAGCAATGAGTCAGACCTGACAGCAGCATTTATTAGTAGGACATATTATGTCTTGATCAAAATAGCAGGCCCTTATGTCACTAGATTTTGCCAGTTTATTTGAGTGTGTCTGTTTGATGCATATAAGTCAAATTCATCAGCAGAAGTATGAGGAAAATAAAGTTATTTTATACACTTTAACCTCTTATTCAGTCACATTTCAGCTTTTAGTTTGTTGAGTCAGCAATTTCACAAGCCTCTTGCTATTAGAAAATCAGTGGTATTGGTCAGAAGACTACTATGTCATCATATTAAATATTTTTATATTTGTACTTGCTGTTTATCCTTCTTTCCTACTCTGTTTCTTTCCATAGCAGTTATCACCTTCATATAGATATGCCAACTCTTCAAGGATGGGGATATTTCTCTTTTTTTTTGACCTCCCTGTTCTTGGTCAAGGTCCATGTTAGACTTATAGTAGGCATGCAGAAAATGTCTGTTCCCTGAGTTTATGAATATGAAGGATAAATTTTTATACAGACACCACCACGAATTGGACTTGAATAACAGAAAGGACTATAGATACTGAGACATCATGATGGGAGGTGTGCAAACTGAGAATTCAGGAGCCTGGTTACCAGAGACCAGGATGGTAGGGCTGGACCAGTAGTCCAGTTATGGTGCATGGAACTTATTAGCCTTAGAGCTTCAAAAATAGTGGATCAGAACTCCATGAGGAACAGAGGTGGACAATGTTACAGAACATGTTTCTTATCTCCTTGCAGGTATTTTTAAACATACACTCTCCATTTCAAGGGCTTTGCTTTCTGATCTGGTTCCAGAGAAGGAACGGCCATTAGTCATTGGACAATTAAATACAGCATCTAGTGCCGGCTTCATCTTGGGCCCTGTGGTCGGTGGCTATCTTATTGAACAAGATGGTGGATTTTATCTCACATGCTTAATCTGTTTTTCTGTCTTCATTCTCAATGCCGGTAAGTTGCTATTTAATCATGAAAAGATTGTTTGGTTTATTCATACTTTCAAATCTACCTATTTTTATCTCCTTATAATTTGTTTTTCTTAGAATAGGCAGGCTCTTATTCAGAAATGAAAGATCGCATCAGCTGCAGCGGCAGCCCTCCTAAGACATGCTAAAGCACAGGCTTGTCTCACAGCTTGCACAGTATTGGGCTGGCCCCTCCTGTCTATGCTTTCCTTCATGTGCCCAGGCGATGCTGGCTTCCTGGTTGACCTCATGCATGCCAGGCTTATTCTAACAGGAGAACACTATAATTTATCCTTTCTTCTACCCACAACATTCTTCCCATTCTTCCATTTTTTTATTGGCTCTTTCTTCTTATCACTCAAGTCTCCAATATTTGCTACCTTAGAGAGGCCTTCTTTGATCATTCTGTCTAAAATATATCACCCCTTCCCAGAAGAGGCCAGACATATATAGCTGGTGTTCAACAGTATTTGATAAATGGAAGAATACATATTGGGGCCTGGCTGGATAGCTCAGTCAATTAGAGTGTCATCTAGATATGCCAGGGTTGCAGTTTGATCCCTGGTCAGGGTACATACAAGAAGAAACCAATGAATGCATAAATAAGTGGAACAACAAATTGATGTTTTTTTCTCTGTGTCTCTCCCTCTCTCTCCCCTCTTCTTTAAGAAATAAAAAAAGCCAGAGAAAAAGAAAGAGAGAGAGGAGAAGAAAGGAAGAAAGAAAGAAAAAAAAAAGAAAAGAAAAAGGGAGGGAGGGAAGGAAGGAAAGAAAGGGAGAGGGAGAGAAAGAGATGGAAAGAAGGAAAGGAGAAGTAAAAGAGGAAGGAAGGGAAGGAAGGAAAAAAGGAAAAGAGAGAAGAAAAAGAAAAAGGAAGAAGGAAGGAAGGGGAAAGAAAGAATGAATATATACAGGATTATGAGCTCTTTGAATGAAGGGCCAATGTTTAATGCAAAGAGGATGAACCCCTTTGCCCAGAGACTGGTGTATGGCCAACCCTTAGCTAAACAACTTTATTAACAAGAGGATTCATGCTATTCAGTTTTCCTAATTGCACTTGACTATAATTTTTTGAATCTTCATAAAGTGAGGGGTTGGGATATCAGACTCAAGGATCAAAGTTCAGAGGTTCTCAGAGAAATACTGGTATCATTTTCTGCCAGAAGTTTAACTCAGCCAGGAGGAGAGGTCTAATCGGTCACTGTTACTCTAGACAAAATGGCTTCACTATGACTGATGTGGCTCAGTGGTTTGGGTGTTGTCCCATAGACTGAAGGGTTGCCAGTCAATTCCCAGTCAGTGCAGATACCTGGGTGTGGGCCAGGTCCTCAGTTGGGGGCATGCGAGAGGCAACCAATCGATGTTTCCCTCGTATATCAATGTCTCTCTCTCTGTTTACTTCCCTTCCCCTCTCTCTAAAAATAAGTAAAACTTTTAAAAAAAAGAAGATGGCTTCAAGCACATGACTGGTTGGTGTAACCAGGTACATTCCCCTATAAAGGAAGGCCCATTAATGTGATCACTTGATATTAAAAGTCAGTATATAAACAAAGAACTTGAGTTTAGAACTTTATTTTGAATTCTTCAATAATAGGCTATTTAATATTTTGCCCTAACCTAAGCATATTAATGGATCTGTGTTAGGAATACATTCAGCTGTAAATGTTCTCAACCCTAGTTGCTTCAACTAACAGGGATTTATTTTTCCCACTGAAGAGCTGTGGTGGGGTCCAAGGGCTGAGGCAAATGCAGAGGCTGGCAGGGGAGGAGCAAGAGAGGAATGTGGATTGCAGAGCACTAAGCCTTCCAGTGCCATGAACACAGTGTAAGGCTATTTCCTTATCCCAGTTTGTCATACTTTTCTCCTTAATAATAATGGCTGCTTTCCGCAATCTATCTACCCCTTCAGCTTCTTATAGCCTTGCTTTGATCTGCTACTTCTCCTGAAAGAGGCCTTTCATATCTTTTTATCAATGATTAATTTTTTCATGGTTAAGACCTCAAACACTAGACTGACAGACTTGGGTTCAAATCTCTGCTCTGCCACTTCTCGGTGTAGATTTTAGGTGATCTGCCTTGGTTTTCCTCTTCTGTAAAATGGAGTAACAAAATTCAGACTTGGTATGAGAACTATGAGAGGTTTTGCATGCATGTAAGCAGTTTATCCCACTGCTGTACATGTGGTAACCACTCAATAAATGTTAGTTGCTGTCACCATTATAATTTTTATTATTTTAATTATGCTTTTTGTCCATCAGTGACAGTTCTTTCCATTTTTTTTTAAACCAAGATTCTGAAATACCCAAGTGCCTTTTCAAGAAAAGAACCAATGAAAAGTCAAGGTCTGCTTTTTCATGGGATTAGTTTTCTGTCATAAATTAGTCACTGTTTAGAGAATCCACATACACAGACATAGTTGCTGAAAACAGTATGAAGTAGCACTGACTGGCTGGCCACAGGTCTATGTGAAACATTGATGCTGAAGGACTGAAAAGCTACACAGGGATGAGTTAGGAAAGATGTCCTAGGATAGCAAGCTGTTAACTTGTAAGAAAGTTCGGGCATAAATTGGCAAGAGGTCATTCTACTTGCTTGGATGACCTGGGATAAATAAATCACTGAGGCAAGGTGCCAGTCATATGAGGGCAGAGGTGGTATTATCTGAACAGGGGTTTGAGCTGCTGGGTAAAGTGTATGTCATGGTTGATGAGAAGGGTGCCCCAAGAGATCTTGATGGGAGACCTGTAAAAGTGTAGATCCAAGCAGGTGCTCCCCAACTGGTCATTGGTGTCAAGCTACCTCTAGCCAGTTCCCCCATCTGTCCCATCCTTCACTCCAAGGCTGGCTGGCTGTCTTTGCCCAAAACATCTTGTGCTTCCCCCCAGTATAGCACTTAGCCTGGAATCTAATTGACTGTTTGCATATCCTCACCCCCTCAAAGGTTTAAGTACATTGGGAACAGGAGTTGTGTAGGCCTTGTCTTGTTTGTTAATATATTCTTTCTAATACTTAGCACAGGATTCAACATTTAGCATAAATACTCAATGTTTGGATGGGTCATGAAATTTAGCAAAGTAATGAGGGGGGAATTTAAATGTAAAGTTAAGAATTTAGATATGAAATAGTGTATATAGGAAACTCTCATAGGCCCTTAAGCTGGGGGTAAATAGTGAATATTGTGAAGGTCTAGATTTTTTTCTTAGGTGAACTGCAGAATTCTGATACTGAATAGGGTAGAAATAGCTGGAATGGGGAATGGTTAAAAACTGGATGCAAAAATAGAGATTAGCAAATATGTTAACTAAAAAATACAGAATTATAATCTAGTACTAGTTATTTCTTATCCCCCATGGTAGCACTATATGACTTAAGTGATTTCATCCTACTTTAACAGATGGTGCCATTTTCATAGGTCTTGTTTGGCTGTTTCCATGGAGTAAAATAAAAGTCAGTAGGACAAAGAGTAGCCCAAGATCGCATAAGAACTGTGAACCTTTGGGAAAGACAGACCATGAAGTTCAGGAGACAAGCCCTACCTCTGGGAACATGGTGAGTGAGAAGACCCCTAGGCTGCCCTGGATGGAAGTTATGTCCACACTGCAGGACATGAAGAGCCTGATATTTTCTGAAATGTGGGACATATTTCTAGTACGCTTGCTGATGGCCATGGCGGTCCTACTATACTACAGTAATTTCATCTTGGCCCTCGAGGAGCGCTTTGGGGTGAAGCCCAAGGTGACAGGCTACCTTATCAGTTACGGCAGTGCCCTGGGGGCCCTGGCTGGCTTGGTCCTGGGGCCCATCTTGCAGCTATACAGGCATAACTCCCACAGGGTCCTGCTGCACTCCAGCATGCTCACCTTCCTGCTCCTGCTGCTTTATTCTGCAGCCCCCACCATGGGAACTGTGGTTTTCTCCTCCACACTCCTCGCGTTCTCCACAGCCATTGGCAGGACTTGCATCACAGACCTCCAGCTAACCGTGGGTGGAACCCAGGCCAGGGGCACCCTTATAGGCATGGGGCAGTCAGTGACAGCTGTGGGCCGGGTGATGGCACCTATCCTGTCTGGAGTTGTCCAGGAAATCAGCCCTTGTGGCCCCCCAAGTCTGGGAGCTGCATTAGCCTTGGTGGCTGTTTTCATAATGGCACTAAACAAACCTCGCTATGGTGGTGATAGGACTGATAGATTAAAAAGTGAATAGAATGATTTGGACAACACTATGAAGCAAACCCTGAGGTATGAATGAGGAGCAGCAACCACGTGAGAAGGGTCTTTTGGAAAGGGTGAATGATCTAAGTAAAAACACTTCACCTACTTCCACTCGAGTTCATCCAGGTTAGCCGCCAGCTCTGCATTTAGGCCTGCAGATGATCAGAGGTCAGAGCCTTGCCAAAGGAGAACATATTACCTAAAAGCCTAAAACATATTACCTAAACATATTACCTAAAAGTCATATACCTAAAAGCCTTCTCTTTTTCATGTGGCCCAGTGAGGTTAAATGAAGGAGAAAAGAGCTACCAGCTATATAGTAAGAAAATGGTGATGGGATAAGAGAACACGAAATGTGCAAGAAAGGAACAAACTCAATGATTTTCCTTCTAAGTAAAAGTAGGGTAACATTAAAGTGCTGGTCAGCTGGGATGCAGGGTCTTTTCACTTGTATAGGTGAAGAGGGAGTTTTCTGTTGTCAAAAATCCTAGAGATTGAAGAAGCTTCTTTATCAAAGTCAGTTTTTCACTTCCTCAGGTCATAACAAGGTTATGAATGCTAGTTCCACCCAGGGACCTGATCAAAAATCAGATGCTCAGCCTTGCCCCAGAGACTAATTCCGTGAGCCTAGGTCAGGGCCCAGATGTCTGTTGTGTTTAGCAAGTACCACTTGTAATTCCTCATGGAAGCAGAGAAAGGATTTGATTAGAGTAAAACCCAGAGAAAGACTTGGTTGTTTCATTAGTAGCTTGAGTAGCTTGGACTGTCTATTAAAATCTTGTAATCCCAATGTTACACTTTCCCCAGCTGTTAGCGGCTGTACCCCATAACATTTTATACAGAGTAAGAGAGTGTCTGGTGTCATGCCTTAGCAGAGGGACTTAATTCTAGAGAGTCCTTGTTGAAAATCATTTTCTTTATTTTAATTTTACTCTCACACCGGTGCACCAAAGAGCTGTGTTGGTCTCCAGGGACACATTTTGGTGGGCCTTCTCTTGGGCCTAGGCTGAGTTGCCATTCCAAAATTAGTGCCCAAGGGGTGAGGTGCCCAGAATGAGGTTAGCACAGGCTCACATGAAGGCATTTATAAGATACGTCCTATTTGGATGACATCAGTTATTAATAAAAATTATTTAGGAGCCCCTTCTATTTTCCTCAAAACTACCAAAGTATACATTCCTGTCAATCTCCTTAATGTAGCCCAGTAGGATATTATTTCTGCTTTCACCTTAATGCTCATATAATGGTAAATATTTTAACACAGTAATTTTTTATAACTTTATTACTTATTGTATGAAAGTAGAAAAATACTTCTGTAGCTTTAGAAGTTGGATATGGGGTAAACTCAAGTGCTTGTAACAAAGAATCAATTGGAAATTTGAAGATTATCCTTTCTCTATAAGAAAATTATAACTATTTTATTAAGTCTTATAATTCTGAACTTTTATATTAGGTTGGCTAAAAAGTTCATTTGGTTTTTGTAAGATGGCTCTAGTTGAGCTTAGGTTGTCTTTAACTTCATTTGAAACAATTCTTTAAGGTTGTATTATGACAGTGTGCATTAATAAAACATCAAAATTGGTGAGCTTTCTGTGTAACCATTTTAATATTGAAAATGGAAGAAAATAACATTTTTAGCATATTATGCTTTATTTTTTCAAGAAAGGTAGAAACAACTGAAACATCAGAAGAGATTTGTGCAGTATATGGAAAAGGTGCTGTGACTAATCAAATGTGTCAAAAGTGGTTTGCAATGTTTTGTGCTGAAGATTTCTCACTGGATGATGCTCCACAGTCAGGTAGACCAGTTGAAGTTGAGAGCAATCAAATCAAGCCATTAATTGAGAATGGGAGTTAACCCATAACATACTCAAAATACTTGGTGAAAATGAAGTGGGTCTTTTATTTTATGGAAAAAACTAAACAGACTTTTTGGCCAACCCAATTTAAGTTCTCAATGCTTTTGAGAAGACCAAAATACAGCATAAAATGGCCTTGTTCGTCAGGAGTATACCAACTCATCATGGAGGTCAGACTCAAAGCACAGTAAATAACCAAGACTTTTTGTCATGTAGTAGAATTTCAGAAGAATTTCTCTAAAGATTGTCTTTTCTTCACTCTCATAAGTAGCCAGGTTCCTTAGAAGCTCTTAAATATAGCCTAGATAAATCATAGCACTTTATTTCTGAACATAAATAAATGTCTATAAACTTAATGAGGATTTACAATTAAGCAAAGATTCATCTTAGTCTACTGAGTAGAGAAACATTTTTGTTATTCTTCACAGGTGATTTCAGTGTTTTGCTCATGTGACTTTTTTTAAAAGATATTTTTTCACAGCTCTTCTTAGTCTGATTCTCTGCTGCTATTTCAAGGTGTGTTCTGGGGACCAGCAGGTTCAGGGTCCCCTGGAGCAGGTACCCCACCTCAGACCTGCTGGGGGCCATTTCATAAGACACCCAGCTGCTTTGTATAAAGTTTGAAAACCACTACTGTAATGGACAGTGTTTGTATAATTTATGGAATATGACCTCAGGGATATTAAATGTGCTCAATTAAAATTTATGTTGATTTGTTTTTTAACTTTTTCTGAGTATCTTTTGTAATCCTTTCCAAAGCATTAGGATGAGCTCCATGCATTGTTATTTTTGTACATCAAAAATATCTGCAATTTTATGGGATTCACCTTAATTGTTATATGGAAGCTTAGAGGTATTAAACTTACCTGAAAGGTTTATAAAGGAAGTGACACACTTTTAATATACCAACCTCAGTTGGTAAGTACCTACTATGAAATGGCCTCAGGGCATGAGGTTCTAGAAAGTTTGGCCTTTTCTACAGAGGTTAGGAGAGGTATATTTCTGCCCTCATGTCCAGGGGTACTAGCAATATATGGAAAGGAAACAGATGATGACTGGCTAAGAAAGGAACATGTCGGGCTCCACATCTCAGGCACAGTGGCCCCTGGAGAAGGAAAGTCTGGAGTTTTGCCTGGAGCAAATAGCAGGGGCAGTGGTTATCTACTCTGGCTGTCCACAGCCTGTCCTGGAGCTGGGGAGCCAGGCTCTGAAGTGCTTGGTGTTTTTAATGCACACCCAGAGTAGAGAAGGCAGGGTTAGATCTGAAGGGACCTGCGCTCTGTGCTGGTGTTGAGCTTTTCTGGCAGGTGAGGGAGAGCCACCGAAGCCATGATACTGGACAGTGCTCTGAGGGCCTTTGGATTTTAGTAGGATCCTCTGGCTATCACAAGAAGTATTAATGAGAGACCAGGAAAGGAGCCACCTAGATTTTGGAGCATTCACCAGAATGCTCCAAGAGCATTCTGGGCACTGAAAGAAGGAAGCAAGTAGGAGGCAAAATCGGAAAGGCCTGGCAATTATCTGGGTGTGGCTCCAGGAGGATTCTAGGAGGGGCCTTGAGTGACACCTGGGCCTAGCCTAGGCAAAACTGAGGCAAGGTTAGAAAGGCCTTTAATGAACATAGAGCACATTCTGCCCATCCTATGTAACTGGCAGAGAACATGTGGGCATTGATGGGAGTTCTCTAAAACATTCAAAACATTAAGAAGGTGTTTTCTCTGAGGACACTTCTGTAAGCTACTTAGAAATCTATTGGGAATGGGAGAAATTTCATGCTAGGGGAAATTTCAAGCACTTTCCCAAGTGCTGATAAGATTATAGTTTTTTATTTGGGATATACTAAAAGCCAATATGGTGATCTCTCTAGAAGCCAATGTTCACCTTTAAGAAGTCTTGAAATAGAGGAATCAAAAGATGGCCACAGAGTAGATGGCAGTGCTGACAGAGTTCTCAAGTGCCAGAGCAGCTGGAGGATAGGGTAGGGAGCACTAGACATCTGCAAGTCCCCGCAAATTGGAGTGGTAAGCATCGGGACTCAGGTGCACAGCCCAAAGGCTGCAGAGACCTACAGGAGAGCAGGTGAGACAGTTCTGAACTGGCCTGCTGGCGGGCTGAGGTTGGCTCTGGGCTGTGGCGGCTCTGCCCAGAGGGGTGGCTCTGACTGAAGACAGTTTCAGGCTCCCTGGTGACTTGAAATCTGAGCAGTGAAGTGTGGACAGTGAGCACAAACTCAGGGAGATTGAGGAATTGAACTTCTGCAGGGGAGGGATTGAGTGAGAGCCACACTCTAGAGGCTGAGAGGAAGCACATCCCGGGGCCAGAGATGGAGGAGGAGAGACCCTCAGGGAGCAGGAGCAGGAACGGGAGAGTGGGGGGTTGCACCTGCCAGGGCAGCGTGAGGGTGGAGAACTGTGCCACTGCACCACCCGGGAAGAGGGTGGCTCAGAGCCACAGTGAGGAGGGAGGCACAAGCCCACACAACCACACCATCCATTGCACAGGCTCCCTTGGAAACCGCAGCTCGAAACTGCGAGCCAGGGAGGGAACTTAACTTGCTGGCACAACCAGCAGGCCCACTGCAGGCAACAAAAACCTCCCCAAAGAGCTGGAAGGAAAGGGCCAGCCATCACAAGCAGGCTATCCCTGCAGGGCTTCCCCCAGAACCAGGGACCCATTGAAAGCAGCCCAAACCTCCTCAAAGAGCTGGACTGTGTGGAGGGCTAGCTATCACCTGCAAATGATGCTACCAGGAACACATGGAGCCAGGGGCTATTTGCAGGCACAGGCTGCAAAAACTGCCCGGTAGAGCTTGAGGGGGATGGCTGGCCATCAATGGAGCACACTAATCTGTGTCCCCCGCCCCTCCCTTGGAGCCAGGCACCCATCACAGACAGAAACCTCAAGGAGCTGGAGGGGGAGGAGTAGCCATCTACACAACTAAAGCACCCTGCAGTTCTTCACACAGAACCAGTGAAAGAAGGGAGGGCCCCTAAACACCCCCAGTGCCAGTGCAGAAACTCAACTAGGCTATTAGAGGCTCAGCCTACTGGTGGTGTGGCACTCAGAACCAGCCCTGACTGTGACAGCCATAAGCCCCACTCCAAGACCACACAGCCTAGACTGCAGAGACTTGATCAAGGAAAAGAGGCAGACTCAGGAAATGGATCTCTGCTAATCTTAAGCACCTGAATTACACCAAGAGATACATGAACTGTTCATCCCTATCCTTTTCAAAAGTTACTTCCAACCCTCACAATTAGTGCATTTTAAGTAAATTCTATTTATACCATAGTTTATCCCAAATCCCATATTTTTACTCCACTTTTCTCTCAATCCACGTAACTACCCAAGATGCTCTTCCTAACTTTTGTTTTAAAATCTACTCATTCTTCTGCTATAATTCACTCTCAGCCCTCAAAGTCTTCTTTCCCTCGCCAGCCTCTTAAAACTTTTTTCGTGGGTGTGCTACTAGGGACTACACATTCTTTTTTTCTGCTAAAAACACACTAGCCCTGACTCCACCTTGACCAATCAGTGCTCATTGAGGTTGGACAGGGGGGGTAGATGCAGCACCTATATATATTTAGGCTTAATACTATTCACACACACTTGAGGCATTCTGATTTTCCCCCTCCCCATTTCTATATAAGAGATAAAGTTGGTTTTCTCTCATGCATCCCCACTATCTTTATTACCCCTTTGGTCCCTTCAAAATTATATATACTTTAGTCAACTTAATCATTTTTCCCCTCTTATAACAGTCTTATCATATCTACATACCTACTAAGACTGACTCAGTTGCAGTTGAGGGTGTGATTAAGGGTGGGGATTATCTTGGAGGGTATGGGTATTTAGTTAGGTTCATATGTAGTCAAAGGGGGATTAAAGGAGAAAGATATTTGAAGGTGTGGTTATATTGCCTGGATTGGTGGTTCAATTTTAGGAGCAGCTCAAAAACAGTGTATGAGACATGATAGAAGGAGTGTCTCTCAGTTGGTCAACTAGAGTGAAAGGAGCGACATATGAAACAAATCCAAAAGACAACCAGACAGCCCAAGTTAATGACATAAAGGGCACCCCAAAAGCAACAAGATGAGGAAATCTAGGAGACTGTAACACTGAACAGCACAAGTCTCCTAACACAGAAGGGCACTCCACAAAGGCAGGGAATCAAAGCAGATTAACCCAAGATTAAAACAAGCAATAACAGACACCCAAAATTGGGAGAAAAAAAATCAGTCTATCACTAAAAGGAAAGGAGGAATCACCAGACAGACTGGGAATTGAAATAGAAACTAGCAAGCTGTCAGACATGTAATTCAAAGAAATCATTATAAGGAGGCTCCATGAATTAGCAGAACTCAAAACTACAAAGAACTCCAGGGCAACTACAAAGAGCTTATGGAAAATAACACCAGCATTAAAAAAGACATAGAAACCATCAGTAAGAACCAGAAGGAAATGAAGAACACAATCTCAGAACTGAATAACACAATGGAAGGAATTCAAAGCAGGTTAGATGAAGCAAAGGACTGGATCAGTGAATAGGAGGACAACAGGGTAATAATCTGATATTGCAACAAAATGAAAAAAGGCTGAAGAAGAATGAAGAGGTTTTAAGAGAGATACAGGACAACATGAAAGGCAACAATCTAGGGATACCAGGAGGAGAGAAGAAAAGGATAGAAAACCTGTTTGAAAAATTAATAATAGAAAACTTCCTTAAAATGATGAGTGAAAGGGCCACTCAAGTTTAGCAAGCAAAGAGAGTCTCAATGAAGATGAACCCAAACAGGCCTACTCCAAGACACATCATAATTAAAACAGCAAACTTCAAAGACCAAGAGAGAATCCTAAAAGCATCAAGAGAGAAACAGAAAATAATGTATCAGGGAGCTCCGATAAGGTTAACAAATGATTTCTCAAAAGAAACAATACAAGCCAGGAAGGAATGGCAAAAAAATACTCCATGTAAGGGAAAATAAAGACCTGCAACCGAGAATACTCTACCCAGCAAGGCTCTCATTCAAAATGGAAGGTGAAATAAGGAGTTTCCCAGATAAAATAAGGCTAAAAGAATACACGTCCACCAAACCAGCACTGCAAGAGATGCTAAAATGTCTTTTTTTAAAAAGATGAAGAAATAAAGAGAGACAGAGAGGAATACAGGAACAAAGGGGAAAAAGTGTCAATGAAGTATCTCTCAATAATAACTGTAAATGTAAATGGACTAAATGCCCCAATAAAAAGACATAGGGTAGTTGAATGGATAAGAAAACATGACCCATGTATATGCTGTCCGCAAGAGACCCACCTCAGAACAAAAGATCAATACAAACTGAAAGTGAAGGGATGGAAAAATACACTTCAAGCAAATGGACATGAAAGAAAGGCTAGGGTAGCAATACTTATATCTGACAAAATAGATTTCACAATGAAGGATATAAAAAGAGACAAGGACATTTCATAATACTTAAGGGAACAATCCACTAAGAAAACATACCCTCATAAATATATGTGCATCCAAAGTAGGAGCACCCAAAAATATAAGGAAAATTTTGGAGAACTTCAAGAAGGGTATAGATAGCAACACACTATCTAAGTAGGAGATTTCAATACCCCATTATCAATAATGGACAGATTTTCCAGGAAAACAAAACAAAACACCAAAGATATAGCATTGAACAATACTCTAGATGAAATGGACTTAACTGACATATGCAGAACTTTTCACCCAAAAGAAGCGAAGTATCCGTCCTTCTCTAATGCACATGGAACATTCTCAGAGATAGATCATATGGTAGGACACAAAACAAGCCTCCACAATGCAAGAAAATTGGAATCATATACCATACATCTTCTCAGATTACAATGGCTTGAAACTAGAAACCGATCTCAAGGAAAAAAATCCATTAGTGAGATAAGCCAGGCAGCAAAAATTAAATACCACATGTTCTCACTTAAACAGGAGACTATTGAACAAACAAAACAGAACCAGAAACACGAATACAGGAAACCCACTTTCAGTGTGTAGATTGGAGATTGTGGTGGAGGGGAGAAGAAGGCAAGAAAGTGGAACAGTTTAGTCAAGGAACTAGCATGGCTTACCAATGGACACAACATGTGGGATTGACTGTGGTGGAGGATGAGGGTGGGGAAGGGGAGGGCAGAGGGGGTAAATGAGATGAATGTAAATATAACAACAATTATATACATATGCGTGTGTGTGTGTGTGTGTGTGTGTGTGTATAATTAAATAAAATTTAAAAAAAGAAGTCTTGAAATAGGTTACCACAGCTCTAGCCAGAACAATGTACATATAATGCAGCTGTGCTTGGAACTGTGGAAGCAGGCTCTAAAGTACCCAGTGTGTATAATGTATATCCAGAGTTAAGAATCATGTGGTTTTTTTTCAGTCCTTTTTTTCCCCCTGAAACGTTTGCCGGTTACATGACAGTCATTTTCTTTAATAATAGAACCCCTTTAAAACTGCAATGAAATGTTACTCTATTAATTTTAGAAGCCATTATTTTGTACTCTAATGCATATGTTTAAGCAGGGTACTGAAGTGCTTAAAAATTCTAACCTGTAGTATGCAAAAACACTTTTATTTTTAAGATTTTTTTTTTTTTTTTTTTTTTTTTTTTTTAGAGAGAGAGAGGGGAAGGGAGGGAGAAAGAGAGGGAGAGAAATATCAATGTATGGTTGCCTCTCACCTGCCTCCAGCTGCTGATCTGGCTGGAGACCTGGTTATATGCCCTGGCTGGGAATTGAACCAGCGACCTTTAGGTTCACAGGCTGGTGCCATTCCACTGAGCCACCAAGATGCAAAAACACATCTTAATAGTAAAATCAACAAGCCTGTGCCTTTTCCAACCGTATACTATAATCTGAAATTTATTCTACACTGACGACAAGACTGTTTAGAGTCAGGAGCCTTTCTTTTCAGGTTGAAAAGGGAGTCAATATCCAGTGTTTAGGCCTCAGCAGATCATTTCAACAGCTATTTCAACTACATGAGACATCTCTTTAATCATTCTTTAGAGAATAAAGTTACGTATAAACTGTGAACAAGATATTACAGTTCTCACTATTAATTATGAAATGCCAGTTTTAACATCAGCATGATTTAATATGTGCTACAAGTGCAAAAACACTGAGACATGTAATAACTATGCTTCTTTAGGCTCTTTTAAATAAATTAACACTCCCCCACTGTGTAGTAGGTATACTCCTACTACAAAGTTTAGCAAAATCTAAAGGGAATTTCAGCCCAGATAATTTGGAAGCATGTACACAAAATGTTTTTTTAACGTATCAGATTTCAGGCCAATTTCTAGTTGTTTGCTAACTGGCATTAACTATTTCTAATAGCCCTTATAATTATATATAAAGAAATAATCCCTAACTTTGCACTTATAGGCAGTAAAAATCAATTGTTACCAAAATACCAAAGACCCATCATTATTCTATAATCACATTGGAACTCAGAATCAAGTGTTCCAACTAAGGGAGTCATTATCAAAGGTTGGGGACAATTTTGTATTACTGAAACTTAGATTATTGTATTTAGTTAAAGGATTTTAACTTCATACTCTCTCCTTCACTAATGTATAGAATTTTATAATTTCATAAAAAAGAAAGTATAGAGAAAAAGCTAAATGAAGTCAAATTTATTTTTCATTGCTTTTTATCATTAAACAAATAAATTTATACTAATAATAAAGATAAAAATGACATGTTCCTGTTTTGAAAATTTACACAGTCATGAAATTTCCAAATCTGACCTTTAACAAGTGAAAGCTGAATTTGGTCTATGAACTTAAGAAGAAGTAGTGTTATTAAAACTTTTCTTTTTTTTCCTTCAGTTTCAGAGAGTTAGACTCCTGATAGTATTTACTATTATAGAACACCAGGAAAAATCAGGAAACGTTTTTAAGGTCATTTTCTATTTCAACCTTCCCTTTCAAATTTCATATACTACATAAAATTTACTCTTGGCAGTCTCAAAAATACATATCACATCTCTTGATTAATCACATTCCTATAATAAAATTATAAAGTAAGTCATTTTAATTTCTTTTTAACAGATATAGTATGTATTTTATATAAATATTTTCATTTAAAATTAATATATTTTGGCACAGAATCCCAAGATTGCAGTTTCCAAATTGTGTCTACACTGCTTTCCACTAGGGAACATTTGAAAGGAAATTGTGTTCTTTATGAGCTTGGATCTTGCGTGTTTATTCCACTCTGTCTCACAGCCAGCAATCTAGCAGTATTAAGAGACATTAGAATATGAAAATAAAAGCTATAAAATTTACTTCTCCACATTGGTGGGGGAACAGGCAGGGAACAGAAAAACATTGCCCTGGATTTCTAAGTACTGTGGTCAGTTGTATCCTTTGCTGTGCGTCCAATGTGAGTTTGTAGAACTAAATAAGTGGCTTAATTTCATGTCTGAACCCAGAAATTAGTATCCTATTCTAAAAAAAAGAAAAGAAAAATGGTAAGGACCAGAATAAAGGTGTCTGATCAACTTCAAAAAAAAGAAAGAAAAAGAGACAGCCAATAAAATCTATAGTATGCGAGACAGACTCAAATCATCTTTAATAATTATGGTCAGCCTTTCTGCTGTACTTTTAAAAAGTACTCAGATGAGTAGAACCCATTTTTATATGAAGAACTGAGTTACCATTTTATCTGAGGGGAGGGTAAAGAAATTTATAGACTAGTGCAAAATAATAGAACATTCATTCTCCAAAGTGCTTTCTGCCCAAATAAGTCAAAACATGAACTCTGACCAACTTGTTAAACACTGAAATACTGTTGATGTAAACTTTCAATCTCATCTGTTTACACCCAGCAATCTAGCAGTATTTAGATTTGATTTAGATTCAAAATTCTAGAATCTTTTACAGAAAAATTCTGAAGTAGGTGGTCATAGATGAGCGTGAATAGGAACCGGCCTCTTCCTCCCAGTATCACATGCTATAAAACCTGCACACATTTTTAGCTGGTGCTGCCCTGCCCCCACCGCATGCCACAAGACACCCCATGTGGAACTTGATCAAAAGCCATCACCCATTCTGCCATACATCACAAACTGGTGACATCCACAAAGCCTTTCTCTTTGCACCATTTGAACATGAAAAGGTGATGGAATCTATATGTCACCCCAACACACAGTAGAATGAGGAACAAATTAAAAACCTGCTGATTTTCATTATTCCATAGGAGAACAGGACCTCTGCTGTCCCTGGGAGCCAGGCCACCTTAAGGCTCCTCAGCTCAGGATCCAGAAACACCTGGGCTCTTCCACCCACTAGGAGATGCTCTGAGTATTTTTAGTGTCATACATTTGCAAACTGATCACAGGTACACATGTTTTTTCATAAATACAATTTGAAGCATATGTATATATTAAAGTTTCCACCAACAAGGGTGTGATAAGAATTTCAAGTTCTGTCATTCAAGTTCAATAAAGGCATACTTTTTTCTTAAGGCCTGCAAAGACTACAAATACTAGCAAGTCATAAAAGACATTTGGTGGGTCTTTTTATCTTTGATTTTCCCCTTCTTGGGGTAAGCAATTGTCCCATTAATCAAAGCTGTGAGTCCACCACCCAAAGAGAGGAGTTAGCACACAGAGGGTTTGAAATGGGATTCCTCTGTGTCAGGTTTTGGAGTAATAACCACAGCTGTGCTGAGTCGGTCACTGCTTTTCCCCCGGTCTGCTTTGGCCATTTCCATTATGACTTCTCACTTCCAAAGCGGGTTTTCCAGCTTCCAGGCTCTGATGCCCTTCGGACCAGCCTTGGGGGTGGCTTGGGTGGGTCGCCTTCCGTCACACTGTTTTCTTGCACTGGGCCAAATTGGCCTTTGGAGAGAAGGGGCTGCCGGAGCACACCTGGGGTCTGGGTAGCTCCCTCTTTGCTGTGGAGAGCTACGGGACTGCAGGGCTGCCCTCGGCTGGAATCAGGGTCTACCTCATTCTTCCATTCCATTTTGTAGGACTGGGGGGCTTTCTTTGAGAACGAATCTGGCAAGAAGCACCTGGCTCGGGGCTTTAAATTGAGTACTGTGGTCCTGGCATCTGTGTCTGAGTCGCTGCTATTGCCACCTATCACAAAGCAAAAGAAGGACACTGTGGGCAAGCATTTCAGAGACAAGGGCAGTACGTGTTAGCATGGGAGGTCAGAAGGCTTTCTACTGACTGTAACTGCAGACCTCAGCATTCCACACAATCTCCATGAGTATTCAGGTCCACAAGTATGTATTCATACTGATTTTGAAGAGTTCTTACTATATGTGCCTGGAACAGTCCTCAGCACTTTTAAATACAATAACCTATTTAACTCTCACAATGACCCATTTTACAGATGAAGTAACTAATGTTCAAGAGATGTCAGTAAGTGTGGAACTGGCATTGAGACTATTGAGCAGCCTGGCTGTGCTATCACAGGAACTATCCCAGGAGGGCTCAGTTCAGGTCTTGCACACAGGAGAAGACACCCAAAATTAGCTACTATTACAGAGATTCTTGTCTTGATCTGGAATCTCATATATAGCCTTGTTTATTTTCTTCATATATTTATAAAAGGATCAAAATAATGTAAACTTTCCAAACAAAGGGAGGAGTCAACATTAGAACCAGATCACTATCCAAATTATGGTCCTAGACTACTGTGGGTAGGACAGCTGATGGGGTGTTTGCCCAGGAGCGGAGATTCTTAGAAACAGCATTTCTGCTGGATGCTCAATTGTAACATGGCCATCTGCTCTGAATATCCAGCTCTGTCTCTTTTTCTCCTTTCTTATTGCTCATGTCATGCTCTATTACCACAGGCCATCATTAGACTTTCCTCTTATTGATTAAATAAATCAACAAGAAAAAAAGGTGGGGAATTATTATTACATCTACATTTTAATAACATGATAATCCTAATATATTTCTTCTGGGGTTTCACAGAAAAATGGCTTGGAGTCTTCATAAAAGTTGTCATCAAGTAAAGAGATATTAGACTTTATGTCAAAACTTAAATAATTACATCCAGAAGTAAAATATATGACTGCCTTTGTGAAAATATATTAGAATTACTGTAAAAAATTAAACATACCTTTGCACATTTACAACTTTATTTTACCTGTTCACTAACAACATGGTGATATTTGCTTTTGGTATATCAAATAGAATCATTCTGAAAAATAACTGATGGAATTTTTATAATGTGCACAGACCTCCACTCAAAAAGGATACAATGCTAACAAAGGCCACCATATTGTTACTTTAGATTTTCAAGCTATTGAACTCATTGTGTTTAATAAAGAAGTAGAATAGAAGCATCTTAGTAAAGACATTTCAAGTATTTCTGCTCCAACTGTATTCATTACCTGCATTAGAAATTTTATTTTTCTTCTGTAGCTTTTCTGGAAGCTTTGTATTTTTTGGTAAGGATAAGTATCGGGAGGTTGAAGTGGAAGCCTAAAAAAAACAAAAAACAAACAAAAAAAACCAGAAAGCCTTAAACTAGGTAGATGTTACTTATTCTATATTAGAAGTTTAAAATCGTATGATAGATCTTTTAAAAAATTAAAATTTTACCTCTCAATTCCAAAATTACTTTGTGAGAGGCTTTAGAGATGGGGATGAAAGTTCCAAGCAATACTTATTTAATTTAAAATCATGAAACCTCTTCCAAAATATAGCAGAAATCAGGAGTAAAACAAAATGGAAATAAAGTATCATCATTAAGAACAAGACATGAAAAGCATTGGGTTTTCTTAAGGAGAAGTTATTAAACCACCTATTATGACAATATTAGTGAAAAAGCCTTAGAATCTATATGTATGCAGGAGAGTATAGATTAAAAATTGTGCCCTGGCTGGTAGCACGGAGGATAAGGCGCTGGCCTGCGAACCCAAAGGTTGCTGATTCAATTCCCCAGCCAGGGCACATAACCAGGTTGCAAGCCCAGGTCTCCAACCAGGTCCGTAGCTGGAGGCAGGTGAAAGGCAACCATACATTGATTGATTTCTCTCCCTTTCTGCCTCTCTCCATTCCTCTCTCTGGAAATAATAAATAAAATATTTTTTAAAAAAAGAAAGTTTAAAAAATTGCAACATATTTTAGTTTCATTTAATGTCTTGAAAATGACAGAACAAAAGTATTACTATAGCTAATTTGCTGACATTTCCAACGTAATTTTCTTTAGTTTCTTTAATAATTTTTAATAATGCCGCTACATTGAATACAAAGAAAAATATCTTACACATAAAATTTTGACCTCTAATAATGAAATATAGATTATTAAAAATAAGATGCATGTCTGCTGTGTTGAATTAAACAACCATGCTATCATTTAAAAATGGCTTTTCTAGGACCAAGAAAATGGTGAGCCAACTGCCCTATGAACACTCATTCCTCAGCCACCCTGCCTTCTCCAGATCCACACATATGCATTTGGGCAGCAACCTCTCTCTGGAAAGCTCAAATATTACTTTCCCAATGATGCCTGGCCCAACCATTCTGTTTAAAATTGAAACTTGTCTCACTCTTCCCAGTACTCCCAATTTCCTTCTTGGCAATTTTCTGTTTTTTTTTTTTTTTTTTTTTTTTTCATAGCACCTATTGCCTTCTTTATAACAGATAATTTGCTTATTCTGTCTGTTAGTGATCATTTTAACCCTGACTAGAATATGAATTCTACAGATGTAAGAGCTAAAGAACTTACATGTATGGCCCATGGACATGAACTAAGGGGGTGGAAATGCTGGAGGGAGGTGGATGCTGGGCAGACGGGAGCAAAGGGAAAAGAAATTGGGACAAATGTAACGGCATAAGCAATACAAATAATAATAAAAAGAATCAGTTTTGGTTACCAATGTATCCTAAGTGCCTAGAACTGTGCCTGGAACATAATAGGTGTTCAAGAAACAAGAAACATCTCAAAGACTTTTAAATCAACTATATCCCAGAATTATTGGTAATCAAGCCTCAGCAGAGCATTCAGAGCAGCCACTGGCAGAGCCCTTGAAGCAGTGAATGCCCCGCGGTGCACACCCCAGCACCTGGCATTCCCGGTGCAAGCTGCTGTCCTTTCGGATGCTTTCTCTCAGACTGTGCCTTCGGCGGATCAGGATCTCCTTGGCCTGCCTCTCACTCATGTCAGCCGTCAGGTTGTGTCTGTTGTATGACAAAGTCTGAAATAAGAACACAAGGCACATTAGAAAGAAAAGCCTGATTACTGCCCCAGAAATTCCTAAACTTGACTATGTTTCTTTGGCTTTGTATCTCAGCAAGGTACTTAACTAATGTGCAGAGTGGAAAAAAAGTATGAAAGTAAACACTTTCAAATTTTAAAAGAATTTGTCTTCTAATAAACTGAGTAAATAATGTTTTAATTGAAAATGTGATCTTTATAAATGAGAAAAATAATTGAATTTAGCAAGTGCCTTTGTCTACTTTGAAGTGCCTTATAGGTATTCATCCATTATTAGTGGCTGGGAAAAAATACAAGACATCTTCATCCATTCTTTGTTGAATAGCAGTTACTGGTATAAAAACAAATCACTTTGAATCACTTGCTGGTGCCATGTCCTTTAGATTAACTAAAGAGTCTGTCTTCCTTTCAGCTGGGTTGTCAAAATGAGAAAGTTGCTGCTACCACCAGCAACGATTATGACCTGGTATTTAAAGTAATAAAGGGTCTCAAGGTGGGTTGCATATGGCATATATTTTTAGTTTTATAAGCTATATTGAAATCTGTTTCCTAAAACAAATGGTAATTTTTTAAGTAGGTTCATTTTTTGATAGAATTAATGTATATTTCTTGGGAATATCCCAATGTCCAGACTATATTAGGCCTAGTAGAGGTATGAAAAAGTAATAAAGAACAGTATAATTTCTGCCTTGAGATATGCACTATCTAGTTGGGCATCTAAGGCTCATAAAATAATATAAAGCTAGGAAATAAACTTAAGTTGTACAGCACTGTAGCATGAGCTCATTTAAAAATAAGGTTGGTAATAATATGGAAGGTGTTGGGGAATATTAAAAATTCAAGGATATGGATCAATTGAGCTGACAGGAAGCAGCAGTGGAGAGAAGAAAGAGAGTCCCCAGACCAAGAAATGAAGACAACTTATACTTTGTGAGGGTTTGGGGTGGGTGAGTGAATGAGGGAGGGAGGCATGGAAATAAGAGTGGATAAAATGAAACTCGGAAATCGAGAGCGCAGATTCTGAAAGAATAATTTGGTTTGGAAGTCACAATTGTTGTTTCATCTTATAGGAGAATACTGCTATTAGAGGGTACTTCAGTACCCTGGAACTGTAGCTCACTTGGTGGTATTGTCGTCCCATAAACCAAAAGGTCATGGGTTAAATTACCAGCCAGGGTACATGCCTAGGTTGTGGGTTTGGTCCCTGGTTGGATCATGTACGGGAGGCAACTGATCTGTTCTTTCCTTTTCTCTTTCCCTCACTTCCACTTTCTCTAAAAATCAATATGCACATCCTCCTGTGAAAAATTTTAAAATTCTTTTAAGATGTTTTAAGGGTGAAGGAATGAATGGTAATATAGAATGAAATAGGGACAACATTTGGGGAGAACAGCTAAGTAGCTACAGAGATAACCCTAACATGAGTGAAGAGAACTGTTAATAAGCAATGTGTCCCTTGGACCACTTTGCCTCCCTGTGCCTTAATTTCTTCATCTGTAAAGTGGAGACAAAAGTAACACCATTTATTGGAAGATAAAACGAGCTAATACATGCAATACACTGAAACAGGGCTTGGCAAATTATATGCATCTGCTAATTAGCTACATTATTAACAAACTATTAGAATAAGGAATAAGCAATGGGAATGCAGTTAAAGAATTCAGATGACTCGAAGAAGCAACAGCACTTTATGAATAACAGAAGAGATTAGATACATTTTTAGAAGTCTGAGCTATGAAGGCATTTCATTAAAAACAAAATAGAAATCAATAAATTATTTTCATATATATGTATATTAACCTCCAAGTCCATAGTAACAGAACTCCCAGAAGTCTTCACCCATGGTGTCTGGACAGAGTGGTACCGTAGTGGCTGCACATTGTGAAATGGGGTCTGAGGAAAGGGAAGACCTCAGTGTGGAACCTCAGAGGCTCATGTAAGGGTGGGATAGTATCCATTATAATTAGACAGCACAAAATCAGAAAGCATATTTTTAGTCAAAAGCAAGTAACTATTTTGTTAAATTAGTCTTACTCGCTGACGAATTTGATAGAGATTTCTTGATAATATTTCCCGAATTTCATCCATTTCACCAGGTGTGAGTTTCCTTATTTTTTCTTCACGATAGTCACTGTGAAAGTTAAGAAAAACAATGTTTTATTATTTAACAAATATTGAAGTCATCAATGTTCTTCTTAGAGACATATTATTATTTTAGAAAAATGTTCTTAGTTAATATATAGTATTTCCCCATAAATTATTCAACATTTTAATGTTAATTTAAGATTCTAAAAATTTTATCTCAGTGTTGAAATCATTCAGGCCAAGTTTAACCATACACATGTTTTCAGAGTCTGTTCATGCAATTACTTACAAAAGTTAAACTAAAATAGCTTATGATGCTATCACTTTATTATTTCTAATATGCCACAAAAAGGTGTAAGGGGGATAAATGGTAATTGAAAAATTAATGTAGGATTTTTTTCCAACAGAAAGTTAAGCTATATTTTGGTATTCTGACCTGAGCTTAAAATACTTCATTATATATATTCGCAAAAATACCATTTATAATATGTATACAGTTGATCCTATTATTCAGGGATCCCAGCAAATTCACCTACTTAGTAAAATGTATTTATGAACAGATACTCAATACTTTTGGCACTTTCCCAATCATTCACAGACATGTGCAAAGTGGAGAAAAATTTGAGTTGATTGATATGCAGGTTCCCAAATAAACAATACTTTGCCTTCTTGACTTAGCTCTTACATAGTTAAAAATTATCTTTCTTGTGGTTTATTTAGTGACAGACTTTTCAGTTTTGCATATTTTCTGCTGGTGATTTTGCTGTTTTAAGCATAGCTCTGAAGCGGGGTCTAGTGTTCCTATGTACATACAGTCAGTTTCAGACCTTCTGGAGAAAAGTTGTGTTAGATAGGCTTATTTCAATCAGGAGTTCTGGTGCTGTTGGTCACAAGTTCAATATTAATGAAACAACAATATATTTTAAATAAGGTGTTTGTTTATTTTTAAGATTTTATTTCTTTTTAAAGGTGGAGGGAGGGAGAAAGAGAGGGAGAGAAACATCTATCAGTTAGTTGCCTCTCACACACCCCTAACTGGGAACCTGGCCTGAAACCCAGACATGTGCCCTGACTAGGAATTGAACCAGCAACCTTTTGGTTCACAGGTCAGCACTCAATCTACTGAGCCACACCAGCCAAGTATTTTTAAACAGAACAAGATTATGTATTGATTGGCTGATTAGAACATTGTGACCAAGGCTCACAGAAACATAACCCCACATTTCTCCACAGGAGCAATGGTTCGGTATTTACAAATCAGTGTTCACGGGCAACTTTATAAAACCTTAAGTACTGCAAATAATGAGAATTGACTATATTTATATTGATTAATTCCAACTCCTTCTAGAAGGCTTTGAGGAGACTTACAAAAATATATAGTACAATAAACTAAATATATAAGAAAATAAATTAAGAAAATAAAGGTGGTTAACATACATAAATGACCCTGGCCAGTGTGGCTCATGGCATTGGAGTATTGTCCCATAACTGAAAAGTTGTGGGTTTGATTACCAGTCAGGACACATGCCTAGGTTGCAGGTTCAGTGCCTGGTTGGGGAATGCACAAGGGACAATAAATCACCAACTGATGCTTCTCTCTTGTACCTATTTTTCTCTTCTTTCTCCTTCCTTTCCCATCTATCTAAAATCAATAATCACATCCTTTAGTAAGGATTAAAAATATATGTTTTTATCTGTGCATGTGCACCTGTGCATACAGTAAACCAAGGGCACACAAAATAGAGAACATAGTTCTCTCATATAATTTGTATTTATTTTTTAATCCTTACCCAAGGATATACTTATTAATTTGAGAGAGAGAGAGAGAAAGAAAGAAATTGAAACATCAATGTGGGCAAGAAACATGGCTCAGTTGCCTCTCATCTGCACCCTGAACAGCAAAAAACCTCGCAGCCTAGGTATGTGCCCCAACCAGGACTAGAACCTGCAACCTTTTGTGTATGGAACCATGTTCCAACCAACTGAGCCACCCAGCCAGAGTTATATATTTGTTTTATTTTCCTTTTTAATTCTTTTACATTTATTTGATTGTTTTTCTATTCCAGTTGTCCCAATTTCTCTCATTGCTCTCCCCTGTCCCACACATTCCTTGCTCCCACATTCAATCCCTATCCATGTCCATGGATCCCCCTCACCCTCCCTACTGGTCCCTGTCAGTCTGCTACTTGTTTCCATGCCTCCAGTTTTATTTTTCTCATCTGTTTGTTCATTGGGTTCCTATTACAGGTGAGATCATATGGTATCTGTCTTTCATCAACTGATTTACTTCACTTAGCAAAATACTCTCCAGTTCCATCCATGTAGTTACAAAAGGCAGGAGCTCCTTCTCTCTTTGTGCCTCATGTCATGGTGTTTCACTGTGTAAATGTGCCCTAGTTTTTTGATCCATTCACCCACTGAGGTGCACTTAAACTATTTCTAGTACTGGGCTATTGTAAATAATGCTGCTATAAACAGGAGTGCATAGGTTCTTTTGAATTGGTGTTTGAGTATTACTCAGATATAATGCCATCAGTGGAATCACTAGATCCAAAGGCAGCTTCATTTTCAGTTTTTTGAGAAAATTCCATACTGTTTTCTATAGTGGCTACACCAGTCTGCATTCCCACCAATAATGAACTCGTTTCCCTTTTCTCAACATCTTCACCAACACTTGTTTGTTGATTTGTTGATGATGGCCATTCTGATATGTGTGAGGTGGTATCTCATTGTGGTTTTAATTTGCATATCTCTGATGGCTAGTGATGCTGCAAATTTTTTCATATGCTTACAGGCCCTCTGTATGTCCTCCCTGAAGAAGTGTCTGTTTAGGTCCTTTGTCCATTTTTTCATTGGATTGTTGGTTTTCCTGCTGTTGAATTGTAGCATATCTTTCTATATTTTAGAGATCAAACACTTGTCCAAGGTATCACTGACAAATATATTTTCTCATATCCCCTACAACCCACTCACTTTTCATTTTGATGATGTTTTCTTAAATTGTGCAGAAGTTTGTTTGTTTTTTTTTTTAATTTTATGTAGTCCCATTTGTTTATTATTTCCTTTATTTTCCTTGTCCTAGAGAATATATCAATAAAAATAATGTGGTGTGGGATATCTGAAATTTAACTGCCTATATTTCACTCAGATCTTTTAAAATGTCACAGCTTATGTTTAACTCTTTTATCCATTTTGAATTTATTCTGGTGTATGGTTTAAGTTGATGATCTACTTTCATTATTTTTGCATGTACCATTCTAGTTCTCCCAGCACCATTTGTTGAAGAGGTTATTTTTACTCCATTTTATGTTCCTGCCCCCTTTGTAAAATTTTAACTGACCTCAGAAACATGGGTTTATTTCTGTGCTCTCTACTCTGTTTCACTGATTTATGTGTCTGATCTTATGCCAGTACCAGACTATTTGATTACAGTGGCTTTGTAATATAGTTTGATATCAGGTATTGTGACCCCTCCTACTTTGTTCTTTCTCATAAATGCTGAAGGTATTTGGGGGTCATTTTTTGTTCCACATGAATTTTTGAAAGATTTGTTCTAGATCTGTGAAATATGCCATTGATATTTTAATAAGGATTGCATAGAATCTATAGCTTCCTTTCAGTAATATGCATATTTGAATGATGTTAATTCTTTAAATCCATGAACACAGTGTATGCTTCCATTTATTGTATCTTTAATTTCCTTTTTCAGTCTTCTATAGTTTTCCAAGTAAATGCATTTTTTACCTCCTTGGTTAAGTTTATTCCTAGGTACTTTATTTTTCTTGTTGCTATAGTAAAAGGAATTTTTTTCCTAATTTCTGTTTCTGATGTTTCATTGTTGATATACAAAAATGCCTTTGATTTCTGAATGCTGATTTTGTATCTCACTATTTTGCTTAATTCACTTATTAGGTCTAATAGTTTTATGGTGGAGACTATAGGGTTTTCTATGTACACTATCATGTCATCTGCTTTCCAATTTGGGTGCCTATCATTTCCATTTCTTGTCTAATCACTGTGGCTAGAACTTTCAATACTATGTTCCATATCTTAGGGGAATAAAATAGAACTGGAGGCCTTTATTATGTTGAGGTATTGCTCCCACTTTGCTGAGTGCTTTTATCATAAATGGGTGCTGTATTTTATAAAATGTTTTTTCAGCATTTATTGATATGATCGTGTGATTCTTGTCTTTTATTTTGTTTATATCAACTATTAT
The DNA here is from genome assembly GCA_004026585.1 of Noctilio leporinus. Classification (NCBI taxonomy): domain Eukaryota; kingdom Metazoa; phylum Chordata; class Mammalia; order Chiroptera; family Noctilionidae; genus Noctilio; species Noctilio leporinus. Next base: position 60,588 of record PVIW01005347.1, read on the forward strand.
GCTTATTGATTTGCAAATGTTACATCATCCTTTTATCCCTGGGATGAATCCCACTTGATCATGGTGTATGGTCTTTGTAATGTACAGCTGAACCTGGTTTGCCAATATTTTGTTGAGGATTACAGCATCTACGTACATCAGTAGTATTGGTCAGTACTTTTCTTTCTTTGTTATGCCTTAGCCTGGTTTTCAATTAGGATAATACTGGCCTCATAGGAAGAATTTGGGAGTTCTCCCTCCTCTTCAATTTTTTGGAATAGTTTGAGAAGGACAGAAGTTAGCCTTTCCCTAAATGTTTGGTAAAATTCACTTGTGAAATCATCCGGTGGAGGTCTTTTACATGCTAGGAGACTTTTTTATCACTGCTTCAGTTTCACTAGTCATCATTCCTCTATTCAAGCTTTCTGTTTCTTCTTGATTCAATTTTTATTTTTTTAATTCAATTTTATTGTTGTTATATGACATCCATCCCCTTTTTACTCCCCTCTGTCTCCTTCCACACATACCTACTCCCCTACAAAGTCAATCCCACTTGTTGTCCATATCCATGGTTCTTCCATACTAGGTTCTTGACTAAACTGCTCCTCTTCTTTGCATCTTCCTCCCTCCTCCCCTTGCCCTCCTTTCCCCTGCCCACTGAAAGTCTATTCATGTATCTGGTTCTGTTTTGTTTGTTTGCTTTGTTCATTATGGTCCTGTAATGGGTGAGATCGTATGGTATTTGTCTCTCACTGACTGGTTTATTTCACTAAGCATAACACTTTCTAGTTCCAATCATGTTGTTGCAAAGGCTAGGAGTTCTTTCTTTCTGCTGTGTAGTATTCCATTGTGTAAATGTACCAAAGTTTTTTGATCCTATCATCCACTGATGGGCACTTAGGCTGTTTCTAGCACTTGGCTATTGTAAATAGTGCTGCTACGAACATTGGGGTACATAGGTTCTTATTAATTGGTGTTTCAGGATTCTTTGGTTATAGTCCAAGTAGTGGAATTGCTGAATAAAAATGGCAGTTCCATTTTTAGGTTTTTAAGGAAACTCTATATTGTTTTCTCTAGTGGCTGCACCAGCCTACATTCCCACCAACAGTGCACCAGGGTTCCCTTTTCTCCACATCCTCGCCAACACTTGTTGTTTATTGATTTGTTGATGATGGCCATTCTGACAGGTGTGAGGTGGTATCTTATTGTGGTTTTAATTTGCATCTCTCTGATGGCTAGTGATGTTGAGCATTCTTTCATATGCCTCTGGGCCCTTTGTCTTCCTCAGTGAGTTGTCTGTTAAGGTCTTTTGCCCATTTTATAATTGGTCTGTCTGTCTCCCTGGTGTTGAGTCGCATAAGTTCTTTGTATATTTTGGAGATTGAACCCTTGTCTGAGTTACCATTGGCAAATATGTTTTCCCATACAATTGGTTCCCTTTGAATTTTGCTGGTGTTTTCTTTAGGTGAACAGAAACTTTTCAATTTGATATAGTCCCATTTGTTGATTTGGTCTATTATTTCCTTTCCCCTTGGTGAAGTATCAGTAAACATATTTCTGTGTAGGATATCTAAAATTTTACTGCCTATATTTTTCCCCAGGACCTTTATGGTGGCACTGCTTATGTTTAAATCCTTTATCCATCTTGAGTTTATTCTGGCGTATGGTGTAAGTTGGTGGTCTAGTTTTATTTTTCTGCATGTTGCTGTCCAGTTCTCCCAACATCACTTGTTGAAGAGACTGTTTTTACTCCATTTTATGTTCTTTCCCCCTTTATCAAATATTAATTGACCATAGAGTCCTGGGTTTATTTCTGGGTCCTCTCTTCTGTTCCATTGATCTATATGTCCATTCTTATGTCAGTACCAGACAGTTTTGATGACAGTAGCCTTATAGTATAGTTTGATATCCAGTATTGTGATTCCTCCTACCTTGTTCTTCTTTCTCAAGCTTCTTTTGGCTATTCATGGGTGTTTTTGGCTCCATATAAATTTTTGAAGTATTTTTTCTATTTCTGTGAAGTCTGACATTGATGTTTTAATTGGGACTGCATTGAATTTATATATTGTTTTGAACCATATAATCATATCAATAGATACTGGAAAAGCATTTGATAAAGTACAGCAGCCATTTATGTTTAAAACACTCAGCAAAATGTGAATAGAGCATACCTCAACATAAAAAATGCCATATATGAGAAACCTGAAGCCAACATAATACTCAATGAGCAAAAACTAAAAGCTTTCCCTCTAAGATCAGGAACAAGACAAGACTGTCCACTTTCTCCACTTCTGTTCAACATCATTCTGGAAGTTCTAGCCATAACCACCAGAGCAGAAAAAGAAATCAAAGGTATCCAAATTGGAAAGAAGGAAGTCAAACTGTCAATATTTGCATATGATATGGTAGTGTATATACAAAACCTGATAGGCTCCACCAAAAAACTTACTTGCCCTGGTAAGCAAATTTAGCAAAATAGCAGGATATAAATAAAGTTAATATCCAGAAATCAGAAGCATTTTTGTATACCAATAATAAAACATCAGAGATAGAAGCTAGAAAACAAACCCCATTTACCATAACAACATGAAAAATTAAGTACTTAGGAATAAACTTAATCAAGGAGGTAAAAGACCTGTACTCGGAAAACTACAGAACATTGAAGAAAGAAATGAAGGAAGATAGAAATAAATGGAAGCATATACCATGTTCATGGATGGGAAGAATTAACATCATTAAAATGTCCATACTAGCCAAAGCAATCTTAATTCAGTTTTTAAAGACTATGTGTTTTTAGAAATGTGTCCATTTTTTCCATGTTGTCCAATTTTTTGGCATTTGTTCCTCATAGAACTTCTTATAATCCTTTGTATTTCTGCAGTATCAGTTGTGATTTCTCCTCTTTTGTTTCTGATTTTACTTATTTGTGTCCTTTCTCTTTCTTGCTGAGTCTGGTTAAAGATTTATTGATTTTGTTTACCTTTTCAAAGAATCAGTTCCTGGATTTGTTGATCCTTTGAATTGTTTATTTAGCTTATATGTCACTTAATTTTGCTATAATCTTGATCATGTCCTTTCTTCTACTTTCTGTGGGCTTTGTTTGTTGTTGTTCTTCTAGCTCTTGTAGATGTAAGGTTAGATTGTTTATTTCGGATTTTTCTATCTTGTTTTTTATTAATTTATTGCTCTATTACAGTTGTCCCATTTTTTCCCCCATTGCTCTCTCCTGACCTACACTCCCCGTCCTCTTTCCCACAGTTACTCCCCACCATGTTGTCCATGTCCATGGGTCTTTATACTAGTTTGTTCACTCAAACCTTCCCATTCTTTCACCTCTTCCCCTCCTTCCTCTGGTCACTGACAGTCTGCCCCTTGTTATCATGCCTCTAGTTCTATTTTGCTGATTTATTTGCTTTGTTCATTAGTTTTCTTTACTAGGTGAGATCATATGGTATTTGTCTTTTGACACCTGGCTTATTTCATTAAGCATCATACTCTCCAGTTTTTATCTTTTTCAGGTAGACCTTTTTGCTATGAACTTCCCTTTAGGACTACCTCTGCTGTGTCCCATAGGTTTGGGGCTGTTGTGTGTTGATTTTCATTGGTTTCCAGATACTTTCTGATTTCTTCCTTGAACTCATGGTTAACCCATTTATTTATTTGCCACAATATCTTTGTTGATTCTTTGCTTGGAATATCTAGCCATTGTTGACAATATGGTGTTAAATCTCCTATGATGAGTGTGTTGCTGCCGATATCTTTCTTTCATGAAGTCCTCCAAGGTTTTCCATATTTACTTAGGTGTTCCCATGTTGGATGCACATATAAGTATGTTTACAAAGGTTATATCTTCTTGATGGATTACTCCCTTAAGCATTATATGTGGCTTTCTTGTCTCTCTTTTTTTTTTTTTTTTTAAGATTTTATTTATTATTTCCAGAGAGCAGGGAAGGAAGAGACAAAGAGGGAGAGAGACATCAAAGTATAGTTGCCTTTCACCTGCCTCCAGCTATAGACCTGGCTGGCGACCTGGCTTGCAATGTGGTTATGTGCCCTGGCTGTGGAATCAAATCAGCTACCTTTGGGTTATTAGGCCAGCACCTTTATCCATTGTGCCATCAGTCAGGGCTTCTTGTCTCTTTTTAAGTCCTTTGTTGTGAAATCTATGTTGTCTCATATAAGTATTGCTACCCCAGATTTGTATTTTGATGTCCATTTGCTTGGAATATTTTTCCCATCCCTTCATTTTTAGTCTTTGTAGATTTTTTGGTTTTATTTATTTATTTCTGTTTAAAGAATTACTTTTTATGTAATATTATTTGCAACATTACCAAACATATGCACAAATACATTTACACACATACATATTTTTACACATATATAAAGTACATACTGGATTTTGAAGAGTTAATACAAAAAATTTAAAATATGCCAATAACTTATACAATTATTACATGTTAAATGACAGTATTTTAGCTAGATTGTAGTAAACTAAGCAATTTTTACTTCTTTAATACTTATTTTACTCTGGAATGCTATTTTTGTGAAATATATCACAGGAATAGTATATTGCAGAATTCAATTTTGTAGAAGCTGTCCTAGAGATACTACCAAACCCATAGTAAAAAATGAAATTTGGAGCAAGATGGTGACAGAGTAGAGAGCAGTGCTGATGATGTTCTCAAGTACCAGAGCACCTGGAGGATAAGATAGGGAGTGCAAGATGTCTTCAGGTCCCTAAGAATTGGAGCAGTCAGCATCTGGACTAAGGGGAGCACAGCCCAGAGGCAATGGAGACCTACAGGAGACAGACCACAGGTCCAGAATAAAACCAGACAACCCAAATAAAGGCCACACCAAGAACAACAAGTGGAGAAAATCTGGGACACTGCAACACTGAACTCCACAAATCTCCCAAGGGTGCTCAACTAAGGCACGGAAGCAAAGCAGATTAATCCAAGGGAAAAAAAAAAAACAAAAAAAGCAAGCAACAACAGACACACAAAATGGGGAAAAAAAGAATCAGTCCATCACCAAAAGGAAAGGAAGAAGCCCCAGAAAGACCACCAAATGAAACAAAGGCACACAAAATATCAGATAAGGAATTCAAAAGAATGATGACAGAGAAGCTCAATGAGCTTAGCCAGCTCAAAGAAAACTATAAACAACTCCAGAGAAGTTACACGGAACTTACTGAGAGCTACAACAGCATAAAAAAGGACACAGAAACTATCAATAAATGCCAGGAGGAAACAAAGAATACAATTTCTGAATTGAAGAATACAGTAGAAGGAATCAACAGTAGGCTAGAGGAAGCAGAGGACTGGATCAGCAAGTTGGAGGATAACGTAGACAAACACTCCAAGACAGTATAAGAGAATGAAAAAAGGCTGAACAAGATTGAACAGGGTTTAAGAGAGCTGCAGGACAACATGAAACGTAACAACATCCATATCATAGGGATACCAGAAGGAGAAGAGAAGCAAGGAATGGAAAACCTGTTCAAAAAAGTCATGATAGAAAATTTCCCTAACATGATGAGGGAAAACATTAATCAAGTTCAGGAAGCACAGAAGGTCCCAATAAGATCAACCCACACAGACCAACACCAAGACACATTATTATTAAAATGGCTAATTTCAAAGACAAAGAGAAAATCCTAAAAGCATCAAGAGAGAAACGACAAATAACATATAAGGGGGCTCCAATAAGGCTATCAAATGATTATTCAACAGAAACAATTCAAGCCAGAAGGAAATGGCAAAAAGTATTTCAAGTCATGGTAAACAAAGGCCTGCAACCAAGAATACTCTACCCAGCAAGGCTCTCATTCAAGGTGGAAGTAGAAATAAGGAGTTTCTCAGACAAAAGAAGACTAAAAGAATACATCTTTGCACGAAATGCTAAAGGGTCTGCTTTAGAAATAAATAAATAAACAAATAAAAAGAAGAAACAGAGAAAGCCAAAGAGGAATAAAGATACAAAGGAAGAAAATGGCAATGAATAAGAATCAATCAATAATAACCTTAAATGTAAATGGATTAAATGCACTAATCAAAAGACATAGGGTAGCCGAATGGATAAGACAACATGACCCACATATATGCTGTCTTCAAGAGACACACTTCAGAACAAAAGATCGACACAGATTGAGAATGAAGGGATGGAAAAATATATACCAAGCAAATGGACATGAAAAAAAAAGCTGGAGTAGCAATACTTATTTCAGACAAAATAGATTTTACAATGAAGGTCATAAAGAAGAACAAAGATGGGCATTTCATAACAGTTAAGCAAACAATCCATCAAGAAGAAACTCTGATATACATATGCACCCAATGTAGCAGCTTGGAAATATATAAGGAAAATCTTAGAGGACTTTAAGAAAGATATAGACAGCAACATACTAATAGTAGGGGATTTTAATACCCGACTATCAACAATGGACAGATCTTCAAAACAAAAAATCCCCAAAGATGTTGTGGCATTGAACAACATTCTAGAGGAAATGGACCTAACTGATGTATACAGAGTCTTCTACCCCAAAGAAGCAAAATACACATTCTTTTCAAATGCACATGGATCATTCTCTAAGATAGACCACATGGTATGTCACAAGACAAGCCTCCACAAATACAGGAAAATTGAAATCATACAAAGCATCTTCTCAGATCACAATGGCTTGAAACTAGAAACCAATCTCAAGAGAAAAAAACAAAAATTCTCTAACTCATGGAGACTGAATAACATGCTTTTAAGCAATGAATGGGTTAACAATGAGATCAAAGATGAAATCAAAAAGTTCCTGGAAACAAATGACAATGAACACACAACAGCCCAAAACCTATGGGATACAGCAAAGGCAGTTGTCAGGGGGAAATTGATAGCAATACAGGCCTTCCTAAAAAGCTCACAAGAAGTTTATAAAAACAACCTAACCAGAAAGCTGCAAGAACTAGAGGAGCAAGAACAAACATAGCCCAGAGCAAGTAGAAGGAAGGAAATCATCAAGATCAGAGCAGAACTAAGTAACTCAGAGATTCAAACTACAATTGGAAGAATCAACAGGTCCAGGAACTGGTTCTTTGAAAAAATAAACAAAATTGACAAGCCCTTATCCAGACTCATCAAGAAAAAGAGAGAGAGGACCCAAATAAACAGAATCAGAACTGACAGAGAAGAAATCACAACTGATACCTCAGAAATACAAAAGATTTTAAGAAATTACTACAAACAACTCTATAACAAAAAATATGACAACCTGGATGAAATGGACACATTTCTGGAAATGTATAGTCTACCAAAATTGAACCCAGAAGAAGCAGAAAGCCTGAATAGGCCAACAACAACTAGTGAAATTAAAGAAGTAATCCAAAATCTCCCATAGCACAAAAGCCGGACCAGATGGGTACACAGCTGAATTTTACCAAACATTTAAAGAAGAACTAACTCCTATCCTTCTCAACCTATACCAAAAATTACAGGAAGAGGGAAGACTCCCAAACTCTTTTGATGAGGCCAATATTATTCTAATCCCAAAACCAGGGCAAGACACAACTAAGAAAGAAAGCTACAGGCCAATATCTCTGATTAACATAGATGCTAAAATTTTCAACAAAATATTGGCCAACCGGATTCAGCAGTATACTAAAAAGATCATACACCATGATCAAGTGGGCTTCATCCCAGGGAAGCAAGGATGGTACAACATTCATAAATCAATGAATGTAATCAACAAATTGAAAGATAAAAACTGTATGATCATATCAATAGATGCTGAAAAAGCATTTGATAAAGTACAGCAGCCATTTATGATAAATATTGGAATAGAGGGAGCATACCTCAACATCATAAAGGCCATCTATGAGAAACCTGAAGCCAACATCATACTTAACAGACAAAAACTAAAAGCTTTTCCCCTAAGATGGGGAATGAGACAAGGCTGTCCACTTTCTCCACTTCTATTCAACATTGTCTTCAAAGTTCTAGCTATAGCCATCAGAGAAGAAAAAGGAATCAAAGGTATCCAAATTGGAAAGAGGAAGTCAAACTGTCATTATTTGCAGATGATATGATAGTGTACATATAAAACCTAATAGGCTTCCCCAAAAACTTAATCAACCTAATAAGCAAATTTAGCAAAATAGCTGGGTATAAAGTCAATATCCAGAAATCAAAAGCATTTTTATATACCAATAATGAAGCAACAGAAATAGAAGCGAAAAAACAAATCCCATTTACCATAGCAACAAGAAAAATAAAGTACCTAGGAATCAACTTAACTAAGGAGGTAGAAGACCTGTACTCAGAAAACTACAGAACAACAAAGAGAGAAATGAAGGAAGATACAAATAAATGGAAGCATATACCATGTTCATGGATGGGATGAATTAACATCGTTAAAATGTCCATACTACCCAAAGCAATCTACATATTCAATGCTATCCCCATTAAAATACCAATGACAGACTTCACAGAAATAGGAAGAATATTTCAAAAATTTATATGGAGCCAAAAATGCCCACAAATAGCCACCACAATCTTGAGAAAGAAGAACAAGGTAGGGGGAATCACAATACCGGACTTCAAACAATACTACAAGGCAACTGTCATCAAAACAGCCTGGTACTGGCATAAGAATAGACATATAGATCAATGGAACAGAAGAGAGAGCCCAGAAATTAACCTAGGACTCTATGGTCAACTAATATTTGACAAAGGGGAAGGAACTTCAAATGGAGTAAAAACAGTCTCTTCAACAAATGGTGTTGGGAGAACTGGACAGCAACATGCAAAAAGATAAAACTAGACCACCAACTTACACCATACACCAAAATAAACTCAAGATGGATAAAGGATTTAAACATAAGAGGTGCCACCAGAAAGGTCCTGGAGAAAAAGATAGGCAGTAAACTTTTGGATATCCTACACAGAAATATGTTTACTGATACTTCATCAAGGGCAAAGGAAATAACAGAACAAATCAACAAATGGGACTATATCGAATTGAAACGTTTCTGTTCAGCTAAAGAAAATATCAACAAAATTCAAAGGGAACGAACTATATGGGAAAACATAATTGCCAATGATACCTCAGACAAGGGTTTAATCTCCACAATATATAAAGAACTAATGTGACTCAACACCAAGGAAACATACAGCCCAATTCAAAAATGGGCAAAGGACCTGAACAGACAACTCACTGAGGAAGATATACAAAGGGCCCAGAGGCATATGAAAGAATGCTCAACATCAGTAGTCATCAGAGAGATGCAAATTAAAACCACAATAAGATACCACCTTACACCTGTCAGAATGGCCATCATTAACAAATCAAGAAACAACCAGTGTTGGTGAGGATGTGGGCAAAGGGAACCCTTGTGCACTGTTGGTGGAAATGTAGGCTGGTGTAGCCACTGTGGAAAACAGTATGGGGTTTCCTTAAAACACTAAAAATGGAACTGCCTTTTTATCCAGCAATTCCACTACTTGGACTATACCCAAAGAAGCCTGAAACACCAATTCATAAGAACCTATGTACCCCTATGTTCATAGCAGCATTATTTACCATAGCCAAGTGCTGGAAACAGCCTAAGTACTCATCAGTGGATGATAGTATCAAAAAACTTTGGTATATTTACACAATGGAATTCTATATAGCAGAAAGAAAGAAGGAACTTGTACCCTTTGCAACAACATGGATGGAACTGGAGAGTATTATGCTTAGTGAAATAAGCCAGTCAGTGAAGGACAAATACCATATGATCTCACCCATTACAGGACAATAATGAACACAACAACAAGCAAAACAGAACCAAATATATGAATACAAGGAATAGGCCTTCATTGGTCAGGGGGAAGGGGGTTAGGGGGAGGGGGGAGGCAGAGGCAAGGAAGGGGAGCAGTTTAGACAAGAACCTAATATAAAGGAACCATGGACATGGACAACAGGTGGGATTGACTTTAGGGGGAATGGATGAGTGGGGAGGGGGACAGAGGGGAGCAAAAGGGGGATGGATGTAATACAACAACAATAAAATTTAAAAAAATGAAATTTGGTTTCTGAGCCAGATTTCACCCTCTCCAATAGTATAACTTAACTTTATTTTAAGCTACTGGAACTACAACGTATTCCTTTTGGAGTTTTCCATCTTAAATAGTAGATTGATTTTGATTTTTTTTTTTTTTTTTGACTGTGCACAGGTCTTACTTCTTTCAATACCCTCTGTTTTTCTTCTCCATGTATTTCACAAGTTGAAACCTTCAGAAATAATGGCACTTGCAGTGTTCAGCTGGTCCCCATAGAGTAGAAATTAGGATATCTATTAAGTTCCGGTAAAAAAAAATTAAAAACCCTAGGATTTAAATCATTTTGTAGAACAGTATTCTTGATATTTTTTGAATTTGTGATTGACTTCCTATATGGTCCTAAACTAACCACTGAACTATTTAAGAGTCTGTTGAGGTAGAGATTAGGTATGTTTATATTTCAATATAAAATTTACTATAGATTTAATACCTTTCCCCAAGCATCCCCAGTTTGGGGTCCTTCATAACTAAAAATGTATATTTCTACTAACTATTTTAAAGGAATTTCATGTAATTTACATGCTAAAATGAGAATATATATTGCTTATGTACATGAATCATATAGCTTAGCAGTTTGCAACTTCCATCCCAAATCAGTCCTCATTCTCAGCATCTTTTCTAACCTAAAGATTGACTAATTTCTCAACCAACCAAGTACCATTTGGCTGCTATTTAAGACATAAATTGCTAACAAAATCTATGCATTATACCACCACAAACAATCACATATTTTGTAACTGAATAAAAAAGATAGCACATATTCTATGTAATACAAATCCACATTGTCTTACTTTTTTCTTTTTCCTTAATTGCATTCCATTTTTCTAAGAGTTATTGCAAGTAACATGATTTTCCCATCTTATGAAATAATTTCAATCTAAGAAAACCTGCAGTAATGCAGATAAAAGTAAAATACAAAAGTATACCTTATTTAGTAAAATCTACTTATAACAAGATTATTTTAAAGAATTCATAAGTTAAAGTTGGTTCTTGTCCATTCAGCTACCCTATATATTTTGGTTGGTGCATTTGATGCATTTACCTTTAAGGTTATTATTGATAGGTACTTATTCATTATCTATTTTTCCCTTTGTACCTATGCTTCTCTCTTTCTCTCTCTCTGTTTCTTCATCTTCTTAAAGCAAACCCTTTAGCATCTCTTGCAATGCTGATTTAGTAGAGATGTATTCTTTAGCCTTCTTTTGTCTGGGAAACTTTATTTCACCTTCCATTTTGAATAAGAGCCTTGTTGGGTAGAGTAGTCTTGGTTGTAGACCTTTGTTTTTCATTGCTTGGAATATTTTTTGCCATCCCCTTCTCGCTTATTGTGTTTCTGTTGAGAAATCAGCTGATAACCTTATTGGAGCCCCCTTGTATGTTATTAGCTGTTTCTCTCTTGCTGCTTTTAGGATTCTCTCCTTGTCTTTGAAACTTGCCATTTTAATTATGATATGTCTTGGAGTGGACCTATTTGGATTCATCTTCACTGGGACCTTCTGTGCTTTCTGACCTTACATGACTTTTTCTCTCCTCAAATTAGGGAAGTTTTCTGTCATTACTTTTTCAAACAGGTTTTCTATCCCTTGCTCCTTTTCTTCTTCTGGTATCCCTATTATATGGATATTGTTACATTTCATGTTGTCCTATATATCTCTTAAAACTTGTTCATTCTTTTTCCATCTTTTTCCATTTTGTTGCACTATCTGGGAATTTTTTTTCTGCATTGATCTCCAGCTTGCTGATTTCATCCTCTACTTCCTCTAGCCTGCATTTGATTTCTTCTACTGTGTTCTTCAACTTGGAAATTATATTCTTGATTTCCTCCTGGCTCCTATTGATGGTTTCTATGTCATTTTTAATGCTGGTGTAGTTCTCAGTAAGTTTCTTGTAACTTCCCTGGGGTTCTTTGTAGTTCCCCTTGAGTTGTTTGTAGTTTTCCTTAAACTCACTGAGCTCATTGAGCTTCTCTATCATCATTTTTAATTCTTTGTCTTATAGTGTGCTTGCCTCTATTTCATTTTGTACTCTTTCTGGGATTCCTCCTTTCCTTTCTCTGAGGTGTTATTTCTTTGTCACCCCATATTAGATAATTCTTCTTGTTTGTGTCTGCTTTTTGGTATGAACTTCTGTGGTAGGAGACCTATAGGATTCAGTGATATAGTTTCCTTGATCTCCTGATCTTGATGTTATTGGAAGGTACTTTATATCATTTATGTGGTATCTCTATTGCTAATCAGGTTTTGATATTATTGGGTCACTTTTTTTGTGGGTCTTTCCCTCCAGCTAGCTGACTGAGACCCCTCTGCCCACAACATTATGCTGTTGTACAAGTGCTGCCAGAGCAAAACCAAACATCTCAGGAAACAAACCCACACTCGTAAAATTAACCTCATCACACTATCAATAACAAGTGAGCCAATATTAATAAAGGTTTTAAGAGATGAATACTATTATAAAAAGAAAAAGGTATATGAGATGACTAACTGAAATAAAAATGATTTTGAGAGGGTAGAGGCAGGAGTAATAATAAGAGGAGGTAATAAAGACAAGGTGAAGAGTGTAAAAGAGAGATGAGAAGACAGAGTGGAATAAGGGAAGGGAAGCATAAAATATTAGGTATAAACATAATTTAAAAGATATGGACATAGATATACTTACAGATATAGATTTATTCATAGATATAGATATATCGTGAGACAGAAAAAAATAGGAACCAAATTCCACCACAACAACACTATCAACAACAAATGATCCAAGATTAATATAGGTGGAATGAGAACAAGAGAGAAAAAAGAAGAAAGAAGCATTTAAGAGATGTGTAGGGGAAAGCAAAAGTGATTTTGAGATGACAGAGGAAGAAGAAATACTAACAGTGAGGAATTATACTAGGCTAAGACAGGGAACATTTTCAATTTCAGATGAAAAAACAAAAGAGCAGAAGGAAGGCTATATGGAGTAGGAGAAGGGAGTGGTAAATTTTGAGATTTGAAATATAAAACAGTAAAGGTCTAGAAATAAAATTGAAGAAATGCAACAAGAACCACAATAACCTCAACCCAAAGGCAGAGATTAATAAAGATGGAGAGAAAGTAAGGGTATTTTAAGAATGGTAAAAGAATATGCAATGACTAATGACAAGTAAAATGGTTTTGAAAGGCTGGAAGGAGGAGGAATAGTAAGAGTAAGGAATGGAAACAAGTCATAGCAAGAGAGAATAAATAAATTTAAAATGAAAATAAAAAGAGGAAAGATGAAGATAAAATGGAGTAAGAGAAGGGAAAGTAAAATATGAGATTGGAAATAAACTATAGTATTAAAACTAGTGACAAACTAGGCACAAACTTGAAGGAAGGACAAGAAATAAATTTTAAAAAGCTATGCAGGAGAGAAAATAATATAGATCATAAAGAAGACCATGGTGGAGTTCATCTCAGTAGAATCAAGTGTTTACCAGTGTTTTCTGTTTCTGGATCTGCCCCCTGGTGATGTCAGATGGTGTCCTAGTTTGACCTTAAGAGACACCCACAGTTTGTGGCTGTCTTCAGTTGTTAATCTAGTCAACCTGTAATCAGCATTCAAGTTTAAGGACCACAGGGTGGGGCAGAGTAATTCCTGAAGGTGCAACTATTGCTTCCCCTCTAGTGATATCACTTGGAGGAAACCATTCTGCCTGAGGATAGCTCCTGCAGACTAGGGGATGGGTCAGCACTAGGATCCTGGCAGCTGCTGCCTCAGTCCTCTCCCCAAAGTTACCATTTCAGGACAGCACACTGCCATCCCTTTGATGAGTCCCAGGATGAGTGGTTGCAAACAAAATTTTGTGTTTGAAGAGGCTTTCTGTGTCTTCAGCCATCTCTCCTGGCAGACAGAAACCCCATTGCTTTTCTTAGGTGGATATTACCTGGGTTCCTTTCTGGCTCTGGTGCTGTAGGCTAAGGAGCCCAGCTTAGGGTTTAGACTCTGTATTTCTCCCAGGGAACCCCAAGCCACTGAAATTTCCCTTTGGCACTTCAGCTGGTGACTCTGGGAGCCCAGCCAGTCCTCTTGCATCTTATCTACACTCTGTACCAGTCACATTGTGGCACAGTGGTTTCTTATGTCTCTCCACAGTTATAAGGCTTCTTTCCAGCTATTGTTCAGTTGGTTGTTCTGGATGATATCTCTACAATTTAGTTGAAATTCCAGATTGGTCCCGGAAGTAGGTTAGTGTAGCTTCCACTTACTCCTTCACCATCTTGGATCTCACTATTGGAACACTGAAGGTTGGTGAAACAGGACTGATGCTTTCATATTATTTTTATTTTTTATTTTATTTTTTTTAAAGATTTTTAAGCTTTTTTATTATTTTCAGAGAGAGGAGAAGGGAGAGAGGCAAAGAGGGAGAGAGGGACATCAATGTATGGTTGCCTTTCACCCTGCCTCCAGCTATGGCTGGAGACGGCTTGCAACCTGGTTATGTGCCCTGCCTGGGAATCAAACCAGCAACCTTTGGGTTCACAGGCCAGCACCTTATCCACTGTACCACTAGCCAGGGCTTATATTATTTTTAAATGCAAAAGTGCTGTTACTAAACCAATAATAATGGTAATTACTGAAATACAAATACCTATGCCCAATGGTAATAGACACATAGAAATGAACAAAGGAATTCAAGTCTTCAACAGGACAGACTTTTCTATATTTAGATGATTCATTATTGCCTCAACCTCAATTGCTTGTGTGCTTTTTAAAGAAGCATCTTTTTAGACTGAAATGTATAAATAGCTAACTTTTTAGGTTTCTTTGATCAGCAAATTTAATTCACAGAATTTTAAAGTTAAAAAGAACAAATATGGTCAATAAATAACAACCATTTTGGTGACTGATTGATTATCTTGTACAATGTTCCTACCAAATGTTAACCAACATATGTTTGCAAAAGTCTAGTGATAAGTGCACAACTACCTCCCTTGTTTATACTTAAAACATCTACTGTGATTATGAATTTGTGTATTTTAATTGTAGGTCTATCAAGTTTTGGTTTATATATTTTAAGGCTAGGTTATTTGTATGCTGATAATTTAGACATGTTATGCCTCGTTATAGACTTGAGACTTTATCTTTATAAAATATACTTATCTCTACCAATATTTTTCATAATGTTTACATTTTATGGTAATAATGTAATTACATTAACTTTCTTTTGTTTAGTGCTTTAGCAGTACATCTTTTTTCGACCTTTTATTTGTAACCTTCTTATACCCTTACATATAAGTAGTATCTTTTATAAACAACATCTAGTGAGTTGTGTATTTTTAAAAATATTTTTTAAAGACTTTATTCATTATCTTTTAGAAAGAAGGGCAGGGAAGGAGGAAGAAAGGGAGAAAAGCATCAATATATGGTTGCCTTTCACCTGCCTCCAGCTGCAGACCTGGCTGGAGACCTGACTTGCAACCTGGTTATGTGCCCTGACTGGGAACTGAACCAGTGAGCTTTGGGTTCGCAGGGTGGCACCTATTCACTGAGCCACTAACCAGAGCTATTACTGAATTGTTCATTTTTATCCATTTTGATCATTTTATGTTAAATGGAGTAAGTTTATATTTAATGTAATTTGAGCTTTGGCTTGTTACATTCTTTACTATATTTTTAGTGGTTACCTGGGGTTATAACATTAGTCATTGATTTATTAAAGTCGAAAATACATTTTTTATTTTTACAATTTTCTGGACAATCTGAACATCTTAGAACACATTAATACCATTCACCTCCCTCTCAATTAATAAGTGATTATTGCTGTGAGTTTTAGGTCATTATAAATTTTTAAAAAAACAAAGATATTTTATTTTATACAATTAATTTTTATACAATTATTTTATACAATTAATTTTATTTTATATATTTATAAAATATATATATTTTATATATAATTATACAATTAATACTTTTAAATTTAAAAATATTTACCATTTCCATTGCTTTAATTTCTTCATTTATCTGCAAGCTTTTCTATGAAACTCTTCTTTTTGTCTGAAAACTTTTATCATTTACTTTAATATGATGGATTTTATTTGTCTGAAAGTATTTTTATTCTATTTTTTTTGAAGGGTATTTTAGTGGGTTATGAAACTCTAGGTTATAAGTTACTTTCAGAATTTTGAAGATATCAATACTTTCCATTACTTTTTAAAAATATTTATAATATTTTTAGAGAGAGGGAAAGGAGAGAGGCAGAGAGGGAGAGAAACATCAATGTATGGTTGCCTTTCACCTGCCTCCAGCTACAGACCTAGCTGAAGACCTGGCTTGCAACCTGGTTATGTGCCCTGACTGGGAATCAAACCAGTGACCTTTGGGTTCACAGGCCAGCACCTTATCCACTGAGCCACCAGCCAGGGCCTTTATTTTAAAGTCCATGTTTCTTAACTCAATTATCTGAATCCTCTTTTAATTGTTACTACTCTGTTCATATCTTTTTCTCACTGTTTTTAGTCATATTTACTTATCTACTCATATTCTTTTTATTGGTTGCTAGACATTAAATATAAAGTAACATTGAAATAGTTTAAGGCTCTATAATCTTACTTTCCTCCAGAGAAGATTTAACTTTACTTCTCTCAAGCAACTGGAATAAGGATCAATCTCAAATGATATAAACAATTATGGATTAAGATAATTCTAGATTGGACTTCTTTTATTTGAGGGCTAAGGTGCAGAATTTTGAGGTAACACTTATGGTTGGATATAAAAGCTTCTCTTTCTTTGTGGGTACTGAATTCCAGTTTCATTCTCTAAGATCAATAAGTGTCAAAACTTCTATTTTAACCTTTCAGACTCTCATACACTTCCTCTGTAAACCAAGGAGAAAAATTGCACCAAATGCCAGTGCTATCTTCTTGAAATTCTTTCTCCTATTGACTCTTGGCTAGAAAAGTTCCTCATTGGGCTGGTACTTTCTGGCTTTTAAGCAGATTTGTAAATTATATTTGTACTTTCTTTTCTTGTTATTCTCAGAAGATGGTTTGGTCTGTAATAGCCCATATTATCAGAAATACAATTCCTTATCTACTTTGCTCTAAATAAAACATTTTAGGAGATATGGAATGCTCAAAATGGCACTTGTTTAGCCATTATGCAGATAACCATTAATTTGGTTCCCCAGTTCCTTGATCCTAAACATTTGTCTTTAATCTGTTTACTATCAACTTCAAAGTGAACTGTGAACAGTGAGTAAAACTGAAAATTCATTCTCTGTAATTACAATGACAATGTCTCTTGTTTGAGAAGCTGGATAATTGAATTTCCCTTTGCTTCAACTGCAAATTGAATAGTGCATAAGAAAGATCATAAACCTGTAGAGCTAGAGGGAATCTTAAAGATCAAGCCAAGCTCCATTTTCTACTTGAAAAACTCAATCTCAGGGCAATGAATAGACCAATTTAAGGTCACACAGACTGGAACTATAAATCAGTCATTCTGCTCAATTCACTGTTATTTATAATGCAATGTAATACCTTTACCCCCAAGCCATTCTGATTTTTTTTTATTCCAGATTGTGTAAACTCCCATAATTGATATAGTAGACTTAAGAGTCCTAGTAAATGCCATAGTTTATATGATTGGGTGTGATTGGAAGCTTCTCCTCATTAAACTCTTTCACAGATAGAATTTAATTAGGTGAAATTAAGTTTAAAGATCATCAGTGAAATAAGAAACCAGTGGAACCTATAGTTTCTATCATTTTTTCAAAAGGAAAGGTCACATTATGATGTGACCTCTTCTTTTTTTTTTATCTTCATGTTGACCTCTTCTTTTTAACTGAATATTTACTGCTCTGCTATAATTTTGCTATAAAATTTTAGGTAAATCATTTCACAATTCTGAGTATTAAATTCCTCTTTTAAAATTAAGGAGACATACTATGTCAGTGGATCCCAATGCTGGCTTCACATTAGAAATGTCTGAAGAACTTATAAAGATATTTATACCTGGTCCTCAGTATCAGAGATTCTGACTTGATTGGGTGGGGGAGGCTGGCATCTGCATTATTTAATACCCCCAACCTATTTCTGATGTGCAGCCTGGGTTGAGAAACGCTGTAATGAATGATCATGATGTTCTTTCTAAACCTTAAACTATGAGACTGTGAATTATCTATGAGGAAATAGCTAAATAACTACATGCATATGTATAGTAGCAAATATAACACATCGTAAAATATTTTAAAATGTCAGCTACAGAGACTTCAATTGATTTTCAAATATCACTGAATTGCCTAAAGCAAAGGTAGTCAAGGTATAATCATCCCTCACATCACAAAATATTTTCTGAGTAGTTGAGCCTAAGATAACATAACAATAAAACATGACATGACAACATAAGATAAATAATTCTAGACTTTCACATATTAACTAGAATTTTATTCTGTGAGGTCTTATAGTAAGTATCTCTATATGACATGGGTCAAATTTGTTATTATTACTGATATAAAAACTATAAAAATATAAAAACATACTTAGCAATATTAACTTTTATTTGTAAAACACTACTTACTTAAGAGATGCAAAAGAAGGAACAGTACTTATCATCCCAGTCTCTGCCATCTCAATGGCATGTTTTATTTCAAGCTTTTTATATAAGGACACAATGCTTGATTTGGGTTGGTTTTCCCGAATCAAAAGCTTCCGCAGGTATTTGTCATCAAATTTCTTAAATCTGGAAATAAAAAAAAAAAAAGCTTCAATTAACTAATACTATACTGAATAAGAAAATCAGCAATAAAATCAGCTCCACTATTCCCTAGGGGAAAATGTGGTAGCAGTGTTTAACTAGTCTGATCATTATAATTATGTTTACATATGCATACTTGAATATAACTATATAAAATATATATAGTACATATTGATACATTTTATATACAGCCATGACATACATAAATCTAATATGTGTATTGCTATAGTTCCTATTTCTCTGCTTCCTCTTTCAGCAAAATTATTCAAAAGTATTGCTAATACTCTATATCTATAATTTCTTCCCATTAATTCTCTCTTGACAATTCACTAATCAGGCTTTTGCCTCTAATATTCCATTTCAACTACCCATATTGAGGCAATAAGTGACCCCCCGCTTAATATAAATCCAATGACCAGTTATTTAGCTCTCACATTTCTTGATCTCTCCTGCTTAAAACATTGTCTTCTGGGACACCACACTCACTTAGGTCCCTACCTATCTCTTTCTCAACCTTTTTTAAAAATTCTTTTTCTGCTTTCTGTCCTCTTCATTTAGGAGTATCATTGGATTCAGCCTTTACCTCCACTCACTCTCCCGGTAATCTTGCCCATTCTTGTGGATTTTAATAGCATTATTATGCCAATGACTCTCAAATTTGTATCTTTAGCTCCAGCCTCTCACCCAAACCCCAGAAATAAATGTTCAGCTGCCTAATTAGCATCCCCACTTGGGTATCTAGTTGACATCTCAAAGTCGGTATCCTCAAGCTGAATTCATCTTTTTCTGTAATCCTCCATATTTCTGTTAATAATAACTCCACCAGGTCAAAATCCTGATGTCAACTTTCATTCTTCTCTTCTGTCATATTCTAAGTTATGGCCTGAATATTCCGAAGCCATAAATCCAGTACCTCAGAATGTGATCATATTTGGAGATAGGGTCCTTACAGGAGTGATTAAGTGAAAATGAGATCACCTAGGTAGGTCTGAAACCAATATAACTGGTGTCTGTATAGTAAGAAGAAACTTGGACAGATGTGTACAGAGGGAAGATGACATGAAGAGGCAGGAAGGAAAAGGTCATCTACAAATCAAGGAGAAAGGACTTTAAGAGGCCCTTACCTCACTGCCCTCAGAAGGAACAAAATCTGCTAACCTTTTAATCTTGGGCTCCCAGCTAAGAAAATAAATTGCTATTGTTTAAGCCACCCAACCGCTGGTACTTTGTTATAGTACCTCTAGGAAACTAATACTCTCTCTCCAGTCTAACAGCACTTACTATTGATGCCACCATCAAAATACATACAAAAGCCCTGGCTGGTGTGGCTTAATTGATTGGCACCAGCCTGTGAACCCGAAGGTCACTAGTTTGATTCCCAGTCAGGGCACATAACCAGGTTGCAAGCCAGATCTCCGGGCAGGTTCGAAGCTGGAGGCAGGTAAAAGGCAACCATACTTTGATGGTTCTCTCCCTTTCTTCCTCCCTTCCTGCCCTTCTCTCTAAAAATAATGAATAAAATCTTTAAACACATACAAAATCTCAGTATTTGTCATCACTTTTACTGTCATCTCCCTGGTCCAATTCATTTTTCAATGAATTCTGACAATGGGCCCCTAACTGGTCTCCCTGTTTCTACCATTGCATTCCTATAGTTTGTCCTTGACACAGAAGCTAGAGTGAGCCTGTTAAAATGTAAGTCAAACAATATAACTCCTCTGCCTCTCACTTGAGCACACAGTGACCTGAAGGCCCTATACAACTTGGAGCTCCACTTCTTAGTACCTTGCTCCTTTCACTCAGGTCCAGACTCGCCAGTGTCCTTGTCCTGGAAACTTGACAGCTGCATTCCCACCTGTGGGCTTTTATATTTACTACTCTTTCTACTAGCAATACTCCTCCAACATACCTACAGGTTCATGCTCAGGCCTCCTTTAAATCTCTTCTTACTGGTCATTTTTCAAAAAAAGACTTTCATATTCATCCAATTAGAATGTATGACACACACCCCCACCCCTATCACCAAACTTTCTCATCTGTTTTGTGGATACATTTTTCTTCATAGAAGTTATTTTCTAACATGCTATTAATTTATCATTTGTGTTATTTTCTATTTCCTAGTATGAGAATGATCTCTATGGGCATCTCTTTGTTGTCAGCATTTTCCTGTATCACCAGTGCATAGAACAGTGTCTAGCACATATGTAAGCATGTACGATAAAATGTATTATTTGGTTCCAGTTCTTCCCTGTATCCATATTCTCTTCCTTATTACTTAGCAATGTTTTTCCACCTGCCCTGCTCTACTTCCTGCCACTGGGCTCAATAATGTTACTTGCTTTAATCAATGGGCTATCAGATGTGATAATGGTAGCAAAGGCTTGAAATGAACTTGTTAGTTATGTCCCGCCTTCTGTGCTCCCATAATTACCATAAGAAGGATAGTATGGAGTGACTCCTTAGTCCCAAAACAATTGTGAATGCTACATTCACAAGTCTCAGAAAAGGCTAGCTGGGATCAGCTGACAACCAGACAAACCAGTGACACATGAGTCAGCCCAGCCCAGTTCAGTTGACTCTCAACCTCTCAACTCAGGTGCTTTAATAATAAATGACTGTTGCTGAGCAGGTAACTATGGGGTGGTTTGTTAGGTAACATTATTATGCCAATATGTAAATGAAACAGCATGCAATAAATATTTATTAATAAAGAAAAATTTATTACAGTGATCACCATAATCCCAAGGAGGTTTATAGGCACACCTGTGCTAGGAAAACAAAAAATAAAAAACAAACAAACAAAAAGACATTAACCCACAGGCTTGGTTCCAAATACTAGAGGACTATGAATAATTAGAGAAAGCCATCCTTAAAGTGCTTTGCTCTACATACTGAAGAGCTATGAATAATTAAAGAGTCATCTTTAAAGTGCTTTGCTATTGACTGGGGCCACTACACTAAATAATGGACCTACTTTGTTTTTGGTTTTCTGTAAGTTTGAGCAGGACTCCTAGCAGCAACACATCTTTTAAAAATTCTATTATTATCATTATTATCAAGTATTATTATTATTATTATTATTATTATTATAGCTTTTCACTAGAGGTAAACAAACCAAAGAGTAAACATTAAAGACAATGACACCTATCTATTTAATGTAGGAGTTGTGCACTTTCTTTCTTTGCTTTATTACCACACCTTTCATTTCTCTGCCAAGCTACACATGGGCAGTTTCTCCATCTTTAAACCCCTTTTGCCAAGTTTGAGAAACTTCCCTACTGCCTTAACCTCTCAAAGGAGCAAATGCCTTAAGAATTCTCTGGCAGGACCACCAGAGAAATCTATAGCAGAAGAAAGGAAAAATACCCAACATACCTAAAACAATCATTTCTTTTTATGTCATCTTTAGTAATATCAACTATTACATGCCAGAGATAGTATCTGAGCAGAACTAAAGTTAGAAATGTAGCCCTCAATGGTGTGGCTCAGTGGATTGAGCACCAGCCTGGGAACCAAAGTGTCATGGGTTTAATTCCCAGTCAGGGTACATGTCTGGGTTTCCAGCCAGGTCCCCAACTGGAGGCAGGTGAAAGGCAACCACACATTGATGTGTCTCTTCCTCTCTTCCTCCCTCCATTCCCATCTCTCTAAAAAAATAATAAATACAATCTTTCAAAAATTAGAAGAAAAAAAGACTCTGACTCGTGTCAGCACCAAATCCCTCCATACCCGCCTCCCTGGAATATATAGTACACTTGGCAGTGCAGAAATTTATTTAAAATTTATCTATCTGTAAAACTTGTGCATAGAAAATCTGAGAGGTTTATAAATTTATGAAATAAACTATGCAAACTGCAGAAAAAAACATCAGACATGTTACAATGTTATCTTTCAGACTTATATCAAAGTTGTCTCTGACATCTTTAGTATTTATATCCATTTAGCCTGGCAATTGCAGATGTTTTCCTGGAACAAGCTCATATGCTCGAGACAAAGTACCTCTCCCTAAAAGACAGACATAACCAGACTTCCTCTGACATTCCTTCACCTAAGTTACAGACAACATCCTCATGATCACAGGGTCCATTTCTTCCTTCTTCCAACACTGCCCTAGGGACTACTGATATGGGACCTCTATCTCTCACATCTATTTTCCCCCCAGTTTGGAAAGTGAAGGTGTGATATAAATATTTAGCCTCACCTTTACTTCTGAAATAGAAAAAACTGTCCTGGGTTTCTACTCACCTGTCACTTAGGCAATTACTAATAGAATGATAGGGAAGGGAGAAAGGTAGTTGGGTTGAATGAGAAAAGGTGAGTGGAAAATAAACATGGCTAAGGTAACAATGGAGATGAGAAGCAAAGATGTCTGTATCACTAGCTTGGCACAGACTAGGATTAGTCTTCGTTAAGATGTTCCCAGGTATTGGAAAAGCAGGGTAGTATAGAAACTTACAAGGCAGATGGGGTACTCTGGTCTATCTCCTGCCTCCAAAAAGAAAAATGAATATTGCCCAAGATAAATGGCCGTTGTTTTTGATATTTCTACAATGGAGGTTTTAGTTTGTGTTATTATTTTATGTCCTTATGTGAGAAAATATTTTCATTTAGTGATGAAATAAGGCTAGATCCAAGGGGCTTTTCTAAATCTGTAAACAGAATAGCCAGGCCTGTAAAGGTTGTTATAACACTTAAGTCTCCATAACTCATTTTATGATTTAATTATATCATACGTGCACACACACACACACACACACATACACTTACTTTGTGACTATTCATAAAATTTTAAAGGCCTGAAATTAGTTTATACCTCCCATGTGGTGTAATATCATGTCCGAACATGTGAACAAAGAGTAAGCTTAGAAATTCCTTTATGTTAAATTACATAAACAGGTGAGTTGGTTAGTTTCATGTTAATTAGCAGGTGTGGAAGGGTCTATTAGCAAGTTAGGAAAGACATGGCAGAAGGGCAAGAGGCATCCATCAAATATAGCTTAGAACCTGTCCGTCTTCAGGAACAAGCAGAAATGCTGCCTCTTCCCTAAGTCTTTCCCAGCCAGCAATTCTGCCTGCTAGTCTACCTCTTCCACTTCAACTATAAAGTCCTTGGAGAGAGGTACTGAATCTTATACATCCACCATTGAGCCTTGAAAGGTAAAATAAGAGATATAGATAGATAGATAGATAGATAGATAGATAGATAGATAGATGATATAGATAAATGATAAATGATAGACATTTTTGTAAGTGCACATAACCTTCCAACTAAGTATAGCTTTAAAAATATTTATTATTTCAGTTAGCCTGTCTTCAGGTGTTCTCAACATATTTGACAGAACAAATAGTAATAGAATCCCCAGTTTTTTAAACAAGTAGTCTACATTCCTCAGTTTTCCTTGCAGCAAAAAAAAAAAAAAAAAAAAATGTCCATGTGATGGAGCCCTGCCTGTGAAAGACCAGACTGTGTGATATAACTAGAAGAACTGTATGGGAATTTATGATTATTTTTGTTTAGGAGCAGGCTAGTACATATTCTTTGTCTCTTCATTATCTTGCTTCCTACATTCAGTCTGGAATGTTTGCATAATGGCTCATGCTTGGGCCACCATTTTGGTCTAAGAGGCAACCTTGGGAATAGAAGTTGGACAGAAGGTCCTGGGACCAATGAGGAATCTGTGGAGCAAAACTCATCTGTGAAACCTACATTGCCTGCCTCTGGTTATTAATATCAGAGTGAAATAAGTTTTTATTTTGTTAACACCACTATTGTTCCAACCTTTGTTACAGCTGAACTATATCCTAAAGGAAAACATGATAGCACAACATAGGAAACAGTTACAACTCTGAAAAATAACACAAGTCAATAAGCCCTCCTTCCGGAGTCATTTAGAATCACTTCATAATGCAATGGCATCAGGCCTTCTTACTTGTCTCTCCAAAAGTTGTGACCCCAATGTCCACAAACGTCTTCAATCCCGGTCTTCACATGATCAAAAAACTAAAATGAAAAAAGCAGGCTCATTGATTAATCTTTACTGAAAAGCAGTAATTTGTACTTTATTTACATCATGCCTATGCCTAAACTTCAAAGACTGATAGTTTTTGCTTTGTGTGTTAAAACACACACAATAATCTTTAAACAAATTGATGAAATGTTTGTCACATGGATGTTAAGCAATTCTTAGATTATTTTTCTCATCTTTAATAATTTATTCATAATTTTTGAAAATTGATGATAATTTTCTAGTATAAACATTTTCAGGTTGAAGGAAGTAGTAACCATGACTGCTGAGATGCTTAGCAGGCTAGCTTAGAGACACCACCATGAGCTACATTCATTCTGCACCCCTAACTCATGCCTTTCTCATCCCTCTTCCTTTTACCTTCTACCATTTCTCTCTGCTTCAGGTAATAAGCACCATGACATCAAACTGTGTGACTAGACCCAACAATGTTTTCTTTTATCATTTAAATAATTATATTACATCAAAACCTACCCGACAGTGGATTTCTTCACTGACAGCTTGCTGCTTCTTATTGGCCCGCTTAACATCAAGAAACTCCACTAGTGGTCGAATGGTTATTCCCTGCATGTAAAAAACAAACAAACAAAGAACAACAACAACAAAAAAAAACAGTAAATATTCATACAAGATAAAATTAAAAGTTCAATAACTTTTATTTTCCTAAGCTTTGATAAACTAACAAATGGTATCTTGCTCCTGAGATTTAACACAGTGTGAATAACATTTTGTTAATTTTTTTTCTTCCTTTTTAATAGCTGACATCTTTTCAGAGGACTGTGTCCTAACATCTGCTACTAAAAATAAAACAATGAAAAAAATGTAATTCTAAGAAATAGGAATACTAAGAAATAATGAAGTATTATCTATGTCAGAAGAATCAACTGCCTATATTTTCATAAAAAGCTTTTCAGTGATTCTCATATTCATTAATTTATTTTAAAACAATTTTAATTGAGCATCTATTTTATACATGTCAGCAGCTGGGTATCTGGAACATAAAAATGAATAGTTAAGAACTTTAGCTTAGGACTTTATAGTCTTATAGGAAGAAATATATACCAAAAACAGTTATAGAGCCCTCAAAGCACTGGGTCAAGGAAGGCTTGGTGTGGAGGGAACTGGAGGAGAGTCTTAAATATTTTGGCAACATATCATAGCAGAAATCAAACATGAGCAAATGATCAGCAGTGAGAAAGGACCTGGAGTGGGTTTGGGCATGTTTCATCATAACCTTGGGAAATGAAGAGAATCATAATATATCTGGCAAACAAGAAAGAAAAAACAATCTTTCCTTAACATGATAAAAAGTATTTGCCAGAAATCTAAAGTGAACAACTGACTTAATAAAGAACCATTAAAAGCATTTCCATTAAGACTAGGAACAACACAAGGATACTCTCAATCTATTTGACACAGTTCTCTTTGCACATCCTAGTCAGTTAAATAAGAATTCATAGAGGTGGAAGAATAGACACTGAAAACAAAGTGACAAGGTATTTGTTGCTCATGGATCTCTTTTTTTTTTTTGCCATAAAATATCTAAGACGGTTTTTTTTTTTTTCATTTAAAAGTACCAAGGAAGTTTAATAAAGTGACTATACACAAAATCAACATGTACAAATTCATCCCATAAACTAATTAAAAAGAAAACAATACCTACATAATAGCAATGAAAACTATACCTACACCTATCTATGTTTCTCTACATATAAGAGAAAGACTATATATATATTGGTGTATACCAGTATATAAATAATATATAAATATAATATATATTTATTATATATAATACATGTATACCAGTATATAAATAATATATAAATATAATATAAATATAAATAAAAACCAGTATATATATACATAGTAGTATACTCTGTAGATACTAGATATATATGTATGTATACTTATATTCTCTCTCAAGTTAAGCATATACACACACAATCCTGTCACAAAATACACAAAATCTTTACAAAGACAATTATAAAACTTAAAAGATATTAAAAGGATTTCAGTTTAAAAACACATACTGTTCCTAGATTTGATTACTTAACCTTATGACAATTTTATCTCAATGTCCATCCAATACAATTCCAATGACATATCCTAAAGGACTTTTAACCAAGTTTGGGAGGGCAAGGTAAGAGATTAGTTTTAAATTAGTCTAAAAGTAATTAGAAACAGAAAATTTTAGAAAAAGCATAACTAGGAACTTAAAAACATTAAAGCAAACTAGCAGCTAATATATTTAAAAGTATGTGATACTATGACAAAAATAGGCCAGGTGAGGAGAAATGAAGTGAAAATCCCCAAGTTTTTTGCTTGGTAGGTAGATGGCTACCACTACCTGGCATTAAAAAAAAAAAAAAAAAAAAAAAACCATGAATAAGAGGGGTTATTGGATTTTGGGGGGAAAGAAGTACATATACTGAGATATGTTCCCTGTCTTACATTTGATTTCCATCTTATATTTCCACACATATTCAAGTCTTTAAGAATGCCTTTGATAAAACAAATGAACTGTGATATATATACACATGCACACATTTTTTTTTTTAAATGAAGCCATTTGTTTTATTCCTACAATCTTCGGGTATTTTTTCAGCTTAACTTTAACTTTCTGAACTGTGAATTTATTTTGACCAAATTTTGTATGACCCACGTTTTGTTGTATTTGTGTCACTTTCAAAGTCTGCCAAAGTACTTTGAAATAACATAGGAGATAATAACAGTTTTCCAATCAATACAAATTCTGTAATTTATAACTTATGTAAATGAAAATTGGTATAAACATGTGGTTTACAAAGATAGATTTCACTGAGTTCCAGCTTTCATGAAGCTATTAGGTTAATAATGGCTCTAGAGAAAGAAAGCAATGCAATTTTTAAAACTAATGTATTCTAAAGATATGAACTATTGTCCATGTGCTTTCTATTCTGCACTATTCAATTAGTAAATAATAAGCGAGTCCCCCATATTTGTAAATATAGCATATAAAAATAAAGATAGGACACAGGACCTGCCCCATTGCTATGCTGATTCCTTCCACTAAATGGATAATCTAAAAATAGCACAAAACAAAACTGACCAACTATAGGAAGCAAGTGTGTAGTGCTCAGACCAACGCAAGTTTCTAAAACTTCAACATATCTTATCATTAGTTTATAATTAATAAAATACATTGATTATATGCAGTGGATCCCCAACACTGTCTTTTAAATGCATATATTTGTTTAAACAGTTTCCTTTAGCAGTCACTCCTTCCCTCTGTTTATTTACAGTTGTCATGCCATGCTTAGTGGGAATTATTGGAAAAGTTCTGTCTTACTTCAGCTCTCTCCCCTTCATTTCCTTCTTTCCTCAATCCGACTATTTTGGAAGTAGAGTACATGGTATCTGTGAATGTCATATTAATTTCCCTAAATTAGATGATATATTCTAGGAGCCTAAGTCTCTAGTATAGAGAAACAGAGCAGGAAATAAAGAATAAAGAATACCTTTGAGAAGACATTGAAAAATTTCTAATTTCGGTCAGGAAAGCAACCTGATAAGGCCTAGAAAGGTATCTCACTACCATCCATATAGGTTAAAAAGTAAAAACTAAAAAATAAAATAACTTAGACTTCCATCAAACCACTGCCAAACATATTTGAAAAGCCCAAGTACAATTTTCTCTCATTCATTTGGCTTTAAACATGACACCTCATTCATAGCCAGATTTGAGGGATGGGAATCACTTAACAGCCTGACCGCAACATGAGATTTGTTTGCTGCTTTGTTCTATGTCTGCTTTCCACTGCCCTGCACCTTTCTGCTCTTGGTACCATTAAAATAAATAAATAAATAAAAACCTATTAGTATATTAAATAACATGTATTCTTTTGATTTGTTCTTTTGGAAGAAATTGATTTTTTTCCCTTCTTTTAGAATTAACATTTTTTTTAAATGAAGTGGTAGAAACTGCCTTTATTTCTTTGTTGATTTAGCAGGAAATTTTTGGAAAAACTTGGAGACTATTTTATTAAAAAGTATACCTATTATTGCTATGCTAGCCTATATAAGCCTTTCTGACATCACAAATTTGATCACAAAGTTCATAAACCTAGTTGGACATACAGTATTTATCAAGTGGATGAGGACTCTAAAAGGGTCTGTTCATTCCAGTCTCACTGGGAAGTCCTCTGTTTCTTTCTTTCATGATTTACCATAGTGTACAGTAACCAGTTGTCACATGTGTGACTCTCCCCTCAACCAGGCCTCCCCTTACTGAGTCATCAGGGTTTCGCTCTGCCCTGTACCACTTGTATTCAGATGTGTTGTGATGGCTCCCACTGTCCAAAAACCAAAACAAAAACTCTTCTTTAGTACATCGTCCCTTTGGTTGCTACCCTTTCCTTTTGCAGACCTCCACTGAATTGCCTGTGTCTCCTGTTTTGTTTCTATCTGACCCTCTCCCTGGAATGCAGTCAGTCAGGGTTTCCTCCTCACATGCTGAATCCGAGTGCTCTCAGCAAGATAGCCACTCAGCACCCTTGTCACTAAGCTGCTGTTTCCAACATTCTCTGCCCACCTTGCTGGACCACTTAGCTGCATGGATTGCAGTTGATAGAACCCTCTTCTTCCTGAACACTTTCTTTACTTCAGAATAACCTACTCCTGAGTAGTCTTTCCTATCACTGTTCACCTTTTTCAGTTTCCTAGGCTGGTTCCTCAATAATTTTTTGGTTTCTAAATATCAGTATGCCATCTTTTCTATATTCTTTCTGTACTCACAGTGAGTAGTTTCTTCCAGATTCATGCTTTAAAAACCATCTATTAATGAGTCTCAAGTTTATATCTCCTATTTTGGCTGCTCTAACAAATCCTAGACCAGTATACACAATCACCCATTCAGCATTTCCATGGATGTCTAACAGGCAAATATGCATGTCTATAATGTAAACCAAACTCCCCTGGTATTAAATTATATATCACTTTCTTTTACTTATTTGCTCAGTCAAAAACCCTAGGTACTAACTTTTATTGTTCTTTTTCTCACATCCTAAATTATTCACCTACATTTTTGTCTTTAAAAAATTCTGATCATCTTGTTTATTTTATTGTAGTAATGGTATATGTGAATGAAATATAGGAATGTGTCACTATTAAACGACATACAAGAAGGGAGGTCTAAAAAACCAGAAATATCTTCTGGAGAGTGGACCCCTTTTAGTAGAGGCTTCCCCTACTAGATAAGTGATTTAGGAATCCATCTGTATCATTGTAGCAGCTGGCATTGTTGTGAGAAGTTGCATTCAGCTTGTGTGAATGTTTTTTGAAGATTCTTTCAACACATTTTCTCATTTCATGATGATTGATTTACAAGCCCACCTGCCCACACTGTACTGAGTGTTTAGCAGTTTTTGACCAAAAATGTCATGATCTCCAAGCCACACCCTCCCTATTCACCTGATCTCACCCCAATAAACATTTTTTTGTTTGTTTGTTTCCCTGGATGAAAACAGTCCTCAGAAGGAAATGTTTTGCCAATGTGCAAGAGATGAAACAAAGAACAGCAGATACACCAAAAGGCATCAAAACTGATGAATTCAAAAACTGTTTTGAGCAGTTAGGAAAAAAAATCTTTGATAGGTGTATTGTATCAAATGGAGAGGACTTTAAGGTGACTAAATATGTAAGAATAAATACACAATTTTTTATAAATAAATTCTGTTATTTTGGTGGCCTCCCTTGTATAAATATATAAAACATATGACCAATTATTTAACAGATTAAAGCTTATTTGAAGGTTCATTCAATATCTATAAAACAATGGACATCATCACTTTCATGGTGAGATGCAAGTTTAGCAAGAGTGTGTTTGATTATCAGAAAGAACACCCCACCACAGGTCATGAGTATCCCACACATTTCTAGGCCATTTTCAAAACTGCATTTTCAAGAAGCTAATTTGAAAGATGAGATAATATTACCTGCAGACAGAGTGATGGGCTTCAAGCTCAGTGTCTGTCTCCTACCTGTTAGATCTTAGAGCTAAGTAAACTAAGGCTCATAAAGGCTGCCAGGAGCAGGACCAGACTACCAACCCAGATCCTTACTCCAACCTCTGTTCTAACACTGGACTCTTACCTACTCCTGATGTTAAATAGAATTTTAAAATAAGAGACAGCTTATATTTTATATAACATTACTTATGTTGTTTAAAAGAAAATGAATTTACATATCCAAGGAATCAGGTCTGTTCACCCATTCAATATTCCACAACCAAGGCTGTGATCTGGTAACCTTAATCTGCTTCATAAAGAAGCCACTTCCTCTAATTATCAATGTAATTCCAGTAATGTTAAAATTCTCATTGTAAATGTTGATATCAAATAATAAATACATGTGATATGGAGTTCTATTTTAGGAGATAGTGCTAATTCAACACTATCTGGATGGAAGAGTGCATCATATAAGAACTATTGAAATAAGGGGGAAAGGCAGCTTAAAATTTAATAATAGCTCCACCAACATAAAAGTTGTTATTTGAAGAATGCATAACTCTTAATCAAAAGACAGATTAAAATTAATTATTTATACCATGTTTTTAACCCATTAAGTATCTACTTGCAGGCTTTTTTTCCCTTGAGTTTCTTAATTATTGATGTATTTAGGAAAAAAAAGATCCTTCCTGAAGAGTGTGTGTGTTTATAGCCTGTTAAAATCCAGGTAGATAGGAGAATGGAAGAGAGAAACTGGTCAGAGTCCAGGCACCAAACAATATTTATTACTCTGTAATATGTACAAACAAAAGAGGAGGTGGACAGCAGTGAAGGGAAGATAGCAGTAGTTGTAGAACAGTAATCCTTCTTCCTCATGGGCATAAGAAAGAGTTTCACCAGGTTTCCTTACCTTAATCAGAGGAGAAGACATGAGGCTATGCTTGCACTCCAAATACTGACCCCAAATATCCCATTACTGAAGAATTCACTTGATATGTTTACAATGCCAAATAAAGCCAATATAGCTAAACTATTGTTACCTTTGCTTTTTTCATTTGTATATTAAAACTTTTGTTAATCAAAGTTAAATACTGATACAGATGACATTCATTCAAAGTGAAATGGGTCTGTAGTCTTTGACCGTGGGGAATAAAATGAATATGAAATTTCACTTATATCTTTCAGTTGAGTTCCAATTCCAAAAAGTTAAAATATTATGTGTGCAATAATGATACTCTATATTAATCATCTAATCATGTTCAATAAACATTAGAATACTTTTTTGTAATACTGTTCCATTTGTCCTATGTTGTATTTGTTCTCATTATAGAAATGTAATTTTCTATCTGCTTAATAACTGAAAAAGGTAAGATTGTATTTTGTATGTCCTCTCCTGAATTACACCTCCCTATTAGGCCATTTTATTGTATTTTACAAATGCACTGGCCTTGATATTGTGTGGAGGGGGCTGGTTTTTCACTGCAGATCTCTGAGAAGCACTGTGTAGACAGTAACAACTCATATACTTAGCTCCAAAAGACCTGGTTCCTAGTTGCACTAGATTGACATGACTCTAGTATCATATTTGGTACGAAGTTCTAAAAGCACAGAAAGGAGTGAGCATGACTTTCAGAGCTCACTATGTATGGTAGCACAGGGCAGCTGGTTTAGGAGTGGCAGTGAGCCACTTACCCCTACCTGACTTTCCCCTCAAGCAGGATGCTATGCAATGCTCCTAAGAGATGAAAATGCTCAAGGCAAAACAGATTCACTTCAAGATTTTGCCTCAGGCCAAGTGTGAGAGTAGCAAAATGACTGACTTATAAGGATCCTATAAACACCACAGTAAAGAGATGAACACAAAGAATTGAGCTGTCTTCTACACTCAGGTATCTCCAGAAGTATAAGAAGGGGACTCAAACCAACATGGTATATTTGAATCAAAATTAGTATGTATAACTCTAACTGAAAATGTTACTAACCATAACCTGGTAAATAATGTCTTCTCTAAGTGAAGTAAATGTATCTCAATAGTTCCAAGATTATATATAGAGTTAGAGTCTTAGTAGGCTCGACTTCAGCTATCATTGTTTATTTACTAGTGTGTGTCATTGGGTCATTCTGCTTTCCCTCTTTGAGCCTCCCTGGTCTCTTTCTCAAAGGTTTATTTTGAGGATGAAATGGGATCATGCCTACAAGAAAGCCTTTGTCTGAGTGCCTCCCACAAGGAAGTGATCAATGATGGGTGGTGCTGGCATCACAAAAGTGCTGATGACAAAGGCAATAACAAAAAGTGGCCATTGCTTAATTTAGGAGAGATTCTCCCAAGGCATCCTTCTCCAGGATTCTTTGGGCAGGACAACCCACTGTTGCAGCTTTGGGGGGTGTGAATGAATAAAAGGTTGAAGTGCCCTTTGGAGCACTGACTAAAGAAGATGCAGGAGAAACTCAGTGAGTTGCAATACTGAGTACTTACCATACACTTTGCATTCTACTAGGACTTTATTCAGAGTTAATACCAAACTGATTTTGACTCCCTGCTGTACCTTTTACTAGCTATGTAAACTTGGGAAAAGTACTTAACCTCAGTTTCAGTGTCTGTTTCCTGCTCCATAAAATAGGAATAACAACAGTGACTTCTTCTTAAGTTCTGTGCCATGGAATTGTTATGAGAACTAAATGAGTTAATATGAAAGGTGTTTAGACCTGAGTCAGTCACCTGCAAAGCATTCTGTAACTAAATGGTAAATTATTTTTTTAATAAAATAAAACAGCTCCTGTTTTTTCCTTCTTTATCGCTTATCCCTGTCTACAGTCTCCTTGGTTGCTTCTCTCTCCTCCTCATTGTCTTACAACAGGCTGCCCCAGAGTCTAGTTCCTGGTCCTCTCATTTAGTTTCACTGATAATATATTTTCATTTCCTTGGCAATTACTTCTAGTTTCATGGCTTCAAATACCAGCTCTTTGCTGATGACTGAGCTCTTTCCTGAAGCCCAAACTCATAGTATCCTGTAATTTATAATGTCCACTGGCAGGTCTAATAGCCATCTCTAATCCAGTGTGCTTATCACTCAACCATCAACCTCCCACTCTTATCTTGCCTACCCACTGCCTTCTCATTGTCACTGGAGGGCAAGTCTTTCTTTCTAGCTACTTAGATCCAAAACTTGGAGTCCTCCATGACTCCTCTCTCCTTCACACTCCATGTCTAACTCATCAGGAGATTCTGTAGGTTTCACCTTCAAAATGCATTCAATGCTCTCACTTCATCTCACTATCTGTATGGCAACCACACTGGTCTTGACTCATGACAGCACTGGCCTCCATGCTGCACTTCCCAGTTCTTCCTTTCATCTAATAGTCTGTTCTCACAGTGGCAAGGGGAATCTTTTTACAAACTAAGTCCTCTAAAGTCCAGAACAAGATAAGGATGCCCACTCTTACTACTCTTGTTTAAAATAGTTCTGGAAGTACTAGCCAGAGCAACCAGGCAAGATAAGGAAATATAAGCATCCAAGTTGGGGAAAAAAGATGTATAAGTGCCACTTTTTGCAGATGACAGTAAACAAATACAGTAAAGTTGCATGCCACAAAATCAATGTACAAAAATCCACTGATTTCCTATATACTAACAATGAAACTTAAGAAAAAAAAAATATTTAAAAATTCCTCTACAATTGCAACAAAGTACCTAGGAATAAACTTTACAAAGATGTAAAGAACCTGTATACTGAAAATTACAAAGCATTATTAAAGAAAGACATGATGAAATGGATATATATTCCATGTTTATGGATTGGAAGAATCAACATAGTTAAAATGGACATATTACTCCAAATAATTTATAGATTTAATGAAATCCCCATCATAATCCCAATGTCATTTTTTCAAGAAAGGGAACACAAAAATAATATTTTTCTAGAGCCACAAAAAGATCCTGATTTGACAAAGCAATCCTGAATAAAATAAATAAATAAATAAATAAAAATTAAAAAAAAAAAGCTAGATTATCACCCGAACAACATGATTTTGACAGAAAAACAGACAAACACACCAATGGAACAGGGTTTAGAGACCAGAAATAAAACCACATGTATATGGGAAAATAATTTTAACAAAGGAGTCAAAAACACATCTTGGAGAAAAGAAAGCCGTTTCAATAAATTGTGCTGGGAAAATTGGAAGGCCACATGCAAAAGAATGAAACTAGATTATAGTTTTCCCCATGTACAAAAATTAATTCAAAATAGAACAGAAACCTAAACATACTATCTGAAAAAATAAATTACATAGATAAACACACAGGTACTAAACTTATGGGTCTTGGTCTTAGAGAACATCTCTATGAATTTGATCCCAAAGGCAAAGAAAGTAAGGGCAAAAATAAATGAATGGCACTATAGCAAACTAAAAAGCTTCTGCATGAGAAAAGAAACCAACAACGAAACTAAAAGGCAAACAACCAAATGGGAAATGATATTTGCAAACAATGGCTTGGACAAAGAGTTAATATCCAAAACATGTACACATCTCATACAATTCAATGCCAAACAAATAATCCAATTAAAATGGGCAGAGTACCTAAATAGACACCTTTTCCAGGAAGACATACAAATGGCCAGCAGCTCTGTGATGTTCAACTTCACTAGGTATTAGGAAATCAAAACTACAATGAGATACCACCTCACATCTCTAAGGTTGGCCATTATCAAGAAAACAGGCAATAACAAGAGTTGGGGAGGTTACAGAGAAAAAAGTTCCTGCTCACTGCTAGTAAGAATGTACCCTGGTACAGCCTCTATGGAAAACAGTAAGGCACTTCCTCAAAAAAACATAGAGAGTTACCATGTGACCCAGCAATCACTCTTCTGTGTATCAAAAAACTGGAAAACATTTATTTGCAAAGGTATACGTACCCCCATGTTTATTACAGCATTATTTACGGTATTCAAGACATGGATACAAACAAAGAGTCCTTCAATAGTGGATTGGATAAAGAAAATGTGGCACATGCATACTATAAAATACTACTCAGCCATAAGAAAAGATGAAATAGTGCCATTTGCAACATGATGGACCTTGAGAATATTATTTGAAGCAAATGTCAGTCAGAAAAAGCTAACAACCATATGATTTCACCCATATGTGAGATATAAAACTGAAACTCATAAATAATAGACAATAGTATGGTGGTTATCAGAGGGAAATGGTCAGTGGGGATAGTAAAGGGTAAAGAAGGAAAAATGTATGATGACAGAAGATGATTTGACTTTGGATGGTGAATACACAATGAAACATACAGATCATGTGTCATAGAAATGTACATATTAAATCTATAATGAACTTATTAGCCAATGTCACCCCAATAAATTTAATAAGAAAACAAAGTAAGTTAAGACACATCATGCATGCTTCTGCACAGAACCCCCCAATGGCTCCCATTTCCCTTAGAGAAGAGCTAAAGCCTTGACATGATTTAGGATTCCAGAATCTTCCTTACCTAACTTCATATCACTTCCCTCCAGCCACACTGGCCAAGAGCACCATGCTTACAGACCTCTGTCCATTAGCCCCCTTTGCCTAGAATATTCTTCAGCTCAGCTATTTCCTTCATCCCCACAAGTCTTTGTTGCCTTCCATAATGATTCTTTTTTAAATTATAACCCCCCTCACTACTGCAGTCTCACCATTACTGACTTCTTATTATATAATATCTTTCACCTCCTACCACACTCTTTAATTTACTTATTATATTTATTGCCCAGTGTCTGTCATCCTCCTTGGAATGTATACTTTGCAGGAAATGGGCTATTTCTGTTGTTAGTTTATCCCTGGATCCTAAGCTACTAAAGCACTATCTGGCAGATAGCAGGAGTCCAAGACATATTTATTAAATGAATATCCACAAACTATAGTCTGCTAAGGATTGGCTTATTAACTTAAAGGGA
This sequence comes from Noctilio leporinus, assembly GCA_004026585.1. Taxonomy (NCBI): domain Eukaryota; kingdom Metazoa; phylum Chordata; class Mammalia; order Chiroptera; family Noctilionidae; genus Noctilio; species Noctilio leporinus. The sequence continues at coordinate 97,326 of PVIW01005347.1, forward strand.
CTGCTGAACTTGCTAAGTCAGGATCCTGACACATGACCATGTTCTGCCTGCCATCATTTGTTCTCCCAACATTAAGTTTGTATTAATCCATCCCACATCTCAAAGGATATACCATTTAGCAGTCAACTCATGTCAAAAACTGTTGAAAGGATAACACACAACCAGTATTTAGTGAGTACATGTGCTAGGTCAGAGAGTGAGACAAATGACAAAGGTTAGCAAATGCAGTTCAGAAATTTCCAGTAGTAACTTTAGATCACTTAGCCGAATGTCCTTGAATACTATACCCTCTGTGTGTGCCAAGTGATCAAGCTGGACACTCTCAAGCTCTTGCACAACTCAGTAACATGAGGAAATGTCTTTTTTACTGATATCATAGTACCAAAGCTTCAACACATCTTTGCAGAGTTGCATCCTGTAAATAAGTTCTTTATGATAGTCTGAAAGATCCGGTTTCCTTCTGGTGAAGATATAGACTTTACTGAGAGAAAAAAACTACTCACCAGAATGAAGACAGTAAAGAATATGACGACAATTGCAGCAGTAATGAAAAGCTTTTTCCTGGGAAACACAGCAGCAGGAAGGAGAAACACCAGCGCAAAGCAGATGGCCCCCCGGAGCCCTCCGTAGGCAATGATGAACTGATCCTTGAAGGTCAGGGGAATTGTCCGGAACCAGTTAATGGCCTGAGTTAGTACAAAGACACCTGAGAAGGAAAATGGAACCAAAGAAAACAGACTGTGTGAGGTAAACACAAAGCCTAGTCTTCTGTGCTTTTGTGACAAGGGAAGGATTTAAAAATGAGCCCAAGAAAAATTTCCCCTTTTCTTCTGCCTTACTCATACTAGTAGGCTCTTGGGGGAAAGACAGTGTTAAAATTGTGGACTTAGAGGAGCCAAAAAAGGTCCATTTGACTCATAATGAAGACATAAAGATGCTTGAGGGGGAGAAGAATAGATCTGGAAGAGGGAGAAGAGAAGAAAGAGGACAATAAAGAGAAAGAAAGGAAGACCAGGAAGATGAAGTAGCAGCTGAAACCAAGTGGAGAGGTGACAAGAAAGCCCCACTCTTTCAGTGAGCCTGTGAATGCTCATTAGGGCAGTGTGCTCATTACCCATTGCACGCCAGATCAGACAGAAGGCCAGCGTGAAGCAGACGAAGGCCCAGTTCCACTCGTGGTTCTTCCCAACGGTGGACACACCCATGAAGATGAAGATCAGGGTCTCACTGACACTGCTCAGCATCTTCATGAAATACTTGATGGTCGTGTAAGACTTTTGAGATACATTTTCTTCCACGTACTTGTTCATAGTCATTGCACAAGCAGTGATTCTGAAAGAAACGATACAGCTTCTATTTAAACATGACAATGATGTTAATCAGAATGTGAGTTAGCACTTAGGAGCTAAACATGACCCATCCTTCTGCCCACAACCACAACATCATGAACTGATTTTTATATTTGAATGTGATTTGCATCCTTGGCAACCCTACTATCTCTGGAGGTCAACATCAATACTCATGGTGTAAAATGGCTTCACTTCTCCCTACTTTACCCACAGCTCTGTGGACATTGGCACCAGAGCTGTCCTGTCAGCATCACAAAAAAACAAGTCCATAATTTCAAAACCCATTATCTTCCTATAGAACCAGTTCCATTTGTCTATTCTTATCATGCCTAGAATGCTAAGTTATCAGCTAAAATATCCTTTACTTGGAACTAAGGTCACATCTGAGAATTCCTAAAGGAAAAAAACTCTTTAGCTTGTTTTTTCCCAGCATTTCCAACTCTGAGATCACACTTTATTATTTATTTATAAAAGATTTATGTTATTTTTAGAGAAAGGGGAAGGGAGAGAGGGAGAGAGACATCTATGTATGGTTGCCTTTCACTTGCCTCCAGCTATGGACCTGGCTGGAGACCTGGCTTACAATCTGGTTATGTGCCCTGGCTGGGAATGGAACCAGTGACCTTTGGGTTTGCAGGCCGGCACCTTATCCACAGTGCTACCAGCCAGGATATATTTATTTTTAATATAGCACCTTTGTGTACTCTGGTAAAGGAAAGGTTCTGGGATCAGCTCCTAAATTGGGCTCCTGAAGCTCTTCAGGCATTTTTCTTAATGGACAATTCCAGTTTCACCTCCTACCTTCCCTCTACCCAGTATATGACATACGCTTCAACAGTCTGTAATTTCCCAAACATGTCCTGCCCTTTGCTGTTTTTTCACCTCATTGTACGCATATTCTCCTTTCTGACTGGAATGATACACTTGACCAACTCAAATGCCACCGTTAGGAGGAAATATAATAGAGCTGAATGATAGCTTATGCTGGGTCCCATCTGAAGAGACAGTTACTATGAAGTGGCAGAAAGATTTCATTATCAGAGGGCTCTGTAGAAACAAACAAGAGGACAGAATGAGTCAACTTCTCCATCCATGAGTATTGATCATGCTATAAACCAATTGCTGGTCATATTGATCTATAAATTTCTCTACATTCTTACACCTTTAGATTTATAATGACCCTACATGAACCTTCATGCCCAACCACTACACAAAATCCTTCTTATCCTGAGAAAATTTCGGATGTTTTCTGAAAAGTCTCCTCACTGTGAGCACAGGATAGTCAGAAGAATGAAAACCTAAAGGTTCTCTGAGTTAAGACCTAAACAGGTAATCTTGAATACATTTAATTGAAAGGAACAAACTTATTCCTTATATAAAAGACATGTATATTTATTTTGTATATTTATATAAAGACATGTATATTAAAACAAAAATCCCACCAAGCCAATGACCATATATTTAGCCACAATATCTCTGCCAGAATAAGCCAATTATTTATTATAAATTTATGCTGATGAAGAATACATAATTCATGTTGTTCTCCAAAGAAGGGGTACCTTATTAAATAGGCTAATAAAGTTTGGCTACCATAATACATAGAAAAACCTGTGAATAGCTGAGGGATTTTATAATAATAGTCAGTGTTTATGGCACCTCAACTCTGTCTGTGCCAGGAACTATTCAAACAGCATGAATTACATCAGTTACATATCATAACAAGCCTCTGAGGCAAGTTCTATTATCATTCTCATTTTACAGACAAGAAAACAAAGGCAGACAGAGGTCCACTTACTCAAGATTACACTATTAATACACAGCAGTGCCTGGATTTTAATGCAGGAGGTCTGACTCAAAGCTAACACTCTTCATTATCCCTCATTCTTTTCAAGCTCTTCATGGACCTGCTTATATCTCAGGTGAGAAAAAGGTCTTCCTCCCCTGCCAGATGGTTGATCTTCCTTTCTCAGTCACAAGATTGTCTATATTAGTATCCTATGTCTGCTATAAAAAATTACCAAGAACTTAGGGATTGCTACAAAACAAATTTACCATCTTACAATGGCAGAGCTCAGAAGTCTAAAATCGCTTTCACTAGGCTAAAATCTAGGTTCCAACAGGGCTATGTTCTTTCTGGAGGCTCTGGTGGAGCATCTGCTCCTTGCCATTTCTAGTTTCCAGAGGCTGCTCACAATCCTTGGCTTGTGGCTGCAGCACTCTGACCTCTGCCTTCCTGTTCACATCTCCTCTAACTCTGAACCCCTGCCTTCCTCTCATCAAGATTGTTGGGATGTCATCAAGCACACCTGGATAATGTAGTGTTATATCCCCATCTCAAGATCCTAATTTAATCACATTATTGAAGTCCCTTTTGCCAAGTAAGGCAAATATTCACAGATTTTGAAGATGAGAACCTTTGGGGGACGTGATTCAGCTGACCACACTTACTGCTGGCATTCACCTCCCCTGCCGAAGTGGCCACAACCAAATGTAGGCTCCCTCAGATGGATGTGGCAGAATCAATTAACCTGAATCATATGATTGATTCTGGCTTTCCCCCCTCATTATTTTGTACTGGGTAAATCTTTTTAAAGTCTAGTTTAAGAAAAGTTAACCCAAAATATGTAGTTAGCCAATGATTTATATTTGGGTGGGGCTGGCAAAGTGCCCCATGCAGGCTCACATACATAGCAACACAAACTAATAAGCTTTTCTGAAATTTGGCCAAGTTGAAAATTTGTAACAAAGCATTATAATGGCCATAATTACTTCTTGAAATTCTCTAATCCTATGCTAAAGATGGCTTAAATGATTTTTATCCTAAAGTATTTAAGCTTAGAAACAAAACTGGAGAATAATAAATGCCAAAATACCCACTACCCAGCTTTTTCCATCATTTTTATTTTTTTAAATAAAACATGAGCTAGAGAATTGAAACTCCTACATTTTTTATACCAACCCTATTTTACTCACTCCCTCTTGACATTAGATTTTTTTGTTTATTCTTCAAAAAGTAATTTTTAAAAGGCTGAAGAATATTATTTTTTGAATGTGCTAAATGTTTCCTTCTAAGATCATGTTCACATCCATCACTGAGAAGAATGTGAATCAGGCAAAGAGTAATTTTCAGTTCATTATGGGAGCAATTTAACAGAAATTTCTATTCTGAAGTGATTGTGAAAAAATGCAGCTTTGGTGTAAAAATAAAAACATGAATTTTACATGAATGTCCACAGGATCAATTTTCATTGCATTGTATCCTTAACATGATACCAAAAGAGATTATCATGTCTGCCAGACACCTCACTGTAACTTAATTCTGCTTCCTTCCAGCACAGATGAGATGCTGGAGGGAGAAGAACACCCTTGGCAGGTTCTGGAGGCTTCGGCTTTGGATATGCCCTGTTCAGGAGGTGTGGGTACATCTATGACATGGATGCATCATGTGGGCTGAGGACAAATGTTTCAAACATCCATGTTCTATTTCATCATGTACAGCTTACTGCATATGGTTTCTCAAGCAAAGATCAGGAGGTGCTTTCAATGCAAAAACCTAAAGTCAAACCACCTCACTTCAGTAACATTTTAAGTACAAATGAACTAGTCTCCTTCCATTTAGGGAGGCAAACACAAAGTCTACTGGGAATAGAGTAAAGTAAAGCTTCTCTGCCCCCTTCATGGATCATCTACTGCTGGTAGGCTTAAGTGTCACTACAAATCTCAGTCACCTTTATTTTCCTAAAGCATGAGAAACTTAGAGAGTGCTGGGGAATGTTACAGGCTGTGATCTAACTGTCCTCAGTCTTACTGGGTTTGAAGTATGTGGGTTTGAAGGGAGTGTCTTTAGGTACAAGGTCATGTCACAGCATATCACAGTACTTGCAAACAACAAAGAAGTGAGTTTCTGTCTCCATCCTGCAAATACATGAAATTTCATGCCTGAAGCCCACAGCCTCTCATCTTCATTCTGAAATGCAATGTGATAATATGAATAGAATATTAATCTAAATACTTACTACATTTTAAGAAATTTTAGTTGAATTTCTTAACTCTAAAGACCCTCCAAATATAAAACTATTGTCATTCAGTATTCCCAATATAACTTTACTTATAAAAGAATAAACTAGCTTGCATCATTGAATCATCTTTCCCCTCCCCTTCCATGCATGTCTCTCTTTCCTAATCTCCATATTAAGTTAATGTGATTGAATAACAGTTTAGTATGAACCAACACTTTCTTCCATCTACTCTGGGTCAAGTTCTGTGCTGGAGTCTAGGGAGATGAAAGCAAATAAGATGCAGCTTCTCTTTGCAAGAGTTCACAGTCTGAGAGGAAAACAAGTCATAAGGGATCATTGCAACAATACTGGGAGTGCTACAAAGGGGGATGGCAATGATGCTTTGGGCCTGCAGGAAAGGAAATTGCTACTTCTGCCACAAATGGGAAGAGGGCACGTTTGAGCAAAATCTCCCTGGATAAGTAGAAATCACCAAACAGAAATAAGAGGAAAAGTAAGTCATACAAAGGCATAAAAGAAATAAACCAAAAGGTTGGTATATTTGGGGAAGTGTGAAATGATTATGTTAGCTGGCAGAGAGGAGATGAGGATAAAAAGGCCTATGGCCAGATAATAATAAAAGACACTGTTAAATGTTATGTTTAGGAATTTAAACTTTATTCTATAGGCTGGAGGGAAACTGAGAGAGTATATCTTTGATCATATATATTTTCCCAGCAGAATGGAAGATTTATTAATAAAAATTAAATGTCACCAAAGCTTAGCATAGTGTCTGGCATGTCATTAATGTGTTTAGAATCAATGACTAGATGGGTACATAAATAAATTATTAACAGGAATGATGGTATGGTATGAACAGATTCGTATTTTAGAAAAATAATGTGGAGGACAGATTTAGAAGGACATGAACCTAGATGTTGAAGTCATTTTGTTTTCAAAATCCAGTGCACCACCTGGCAACATCCCATGACATATCCATGTTTTGACAGGTATTAGGTTCCATTCAGTACAACCACATATGTAAGGTATGTATACAATTCAGTGGTGTGTTCTGCCTTGTTATTATCTGGCCTCACATTATATTTTAACATAAATGTATGCTGATTATCACCAATTTGGAGACAGAGAAGCTAAAGCACTATAATTAGTGGCTTTTACATTCACCAGCAACTGAGGTTTTCTTCATCAGTCTGTCACTTTAAAGTCAGCATAGAAAAAAATTCAGGCTAGCTAATTCTATCTCAACAGTCTTCATGTGTGGAGGGGGTGAGCGGAGGGAGGCAGGGTCAGACTTTCTATTTAGATGATCTGTCATCTGACCGTTTTCCAAATTGAAAATTCCAATGAAAACATTTTTTTTTTTTCCTATAGTATTCTATGATTCAGCCCTAGCAGTCAATGTAGCTGGCCTTCTATGGATGTTCACTTGCTTTCTACCAGGATGGATGCTTTGAGAGAGCAGAGGCTGGTGCTCAGCCATGCTTTGCATGGTTCTTTGCATGTCACAGTACTGAGAGAATGTTCAACTACTGCTGGCTGAGTTTAGTTTAATGAAAATCTGCATCCTTCCATAGCTCCACAGATGGTCATGATATGTTTAACCAAAGTGACCAGGCATCAATCTGTAAGGAGGGCAGAGACAGCCAATTTCTAGTTGTGCAGATAAAAATATATATCCTGTCTGTGTTTACATACATAAGGTGAAGCTATGAAAAAGTTAATTCAGTTTATAATAATTACTTTTTTTTTAAAGAGTGAATGATTCTGTAATTTGTATTCCCAGGTAATGAGACTTTTTCTGTAATCTGAACTGTTTAGAATTAGAACTCTTTTGTTCCCATTTCATATGTGTGTGATCTTTAAAAGTATGGAATCAATTGCAAGAAAATACAGCCCAAATAACTTTTGTATATTCTCAGTAAAGACTTTACCAAATACGAAAGTATACTCAGTGTGAAGCATTAGCAGTAAAGGAGAACAATTAAAAAGCTTTCCCTAAGGGGAGGGGGAAGGGTGTTAAAGGGGAAAAGAAGTGGAAGGACCTATTCAGGGAACAAGTATAAAGGACCCATGAACATGAACAACAGGGTAGGAACTGACTGTGGGAGTGGGGGTGTGGGAAGGGCAAGGGAGGGAAATGGGGAAAAGACTGGGACAACTTTAACGGAACAATTAAAAAAGATGAAAAATACAACAAAAAAACCCTTTCTCTGTATTGATTAAAGCCAGGTGTTTGATGACTCATGATACTTTTTATGTCCACAGAATAAAGTACTCACTCATGTGACATGACATGAATTTACTATACAGTGGATTGCTTCTTTCAGCAAACCTGAAAATCAAAAGAGTGAGTTTGACATATGAGAAAATATAAGAAAAATGTGTTTTTAAAGGAGGATCCAAGCATAAACTGAACAAACCTTCTTAAATTTAAAGTAAATCCAAACTATAACAAATGCTTGATTTTTCATGTAGTCAATTCCATTTTGTGGATTTCCCACCACTGGAAACTAAAGTAGCCACAGTTTTGTGGAAAGAGCACATAAAGAGTCACTGTCAAAAGTGTAATGAAACTCAAGGCATCTGGAAGCCCCTGGAGCTCACTGCTCTAGCTGGGGGCTTGAACAAGGTCCTAAGAGGCAGGAAGGCTGAGCAAAGACCTTGACAGTGAACAAGAAGTTACCAGCTGGCAACTGGTGTGTGCAGAGGGAGAGCTGCCCGTGGAACCTGGGTATGAGACATGGCCTGCACAACAACTGCACCAAACACACACACAGAATACTTTCAGGGTTCAACCCTGGGCAGCAGCCAGGGTCCCAGGTTTGTGGTACAGTAAAACTCTCACAGCTCTTGCTATTTGTAGCAAGTATATTGGAGCAGTGTGACTAAAAGTATGGTGTGTGTCTGACATAATTGCTAGAAATCCTTAGAAAAATGTAAATGCCTGGGCCCCATCCCAAACGTATGGAATCAGAATCTCCCTCTGGGGCCTGGGATTCTATATAAAGAAAATTTATTGGGGATTCCTAAATACAAGTTGGAGGAAAGCAAGTGGGAGCTTATGTAGAAGATACAGGGGAAGAAGAATAAATGAGAAAAAGCTGAAACTTGAATTTAAAATTTTACTGCAGAGGGAAAATAAGGGATAGCATGAGATTTGAGAACTTGTGCATTTAATCACACTTTGCCACATTTATTCCCTTTTCTCCTCTTAACTTTCATTACTTCTGTGTGTAGGTTCCCATCTTCCATTGTCTGGACTGGAACACAGGCATCAAGACTTCTTTCTTTCCTACCCAGGTCTCTGTTGAGACGCTTTGGCACTGCCATGCAAGCAGCAATTCCTCCATCCGGGGGCATCTGGTGAGCTGAGGCCATGACTTCTGGCTTTTATCCCAGAGCACTAGGAGAACGTTATGTTTTATGTGAGATGGTGCGAAAAGTTTTGGAAGCATTCCATTCATGTATCCACTCTAGAACCTGTGCACAATTTTGTCACACTTCTGCTTGAAGCAGCCAAAGATTATTGACTGCTTACAGAAGAAAACAGGTCAAGACTAGGCATGCACTTTCCCCACTGCCTGCAAATATGTTGCTGGGCTGTGGTGGACATTTCACCTTAGTGCCTGTGGTCATAGTGCTCCATCTGCCTAGATGCTCTCTCTTCAATCACAGAGGCTTTGTTTTGGCCCAGGCACCACCACAGAACTGAGTTGTCCTTGATAACATGTATCAATATGTGTGAGGAGATTTGGAGAGACTCAGGAGCTTTAAAAATCTATCCCTGGTCATCTTCAACAATGGAATATTGAATTTCACTTCAGACTTTTTGTTTTTTGCCTCTATTGGAAACCAAGTAACTTTTTAAAAATAACTGAGAATAAAGCTGCTTGGAAATGACACAGGGAGGAAGCAACCAGAGACCTTCGGTGAAAAGGCCCCAAGATTGTATTATTTTATTCATTCGCTATAAAATGAATTTCACAAAATGAAACATGCTTATGGTAGCATTTACTATTGTAGCTATTTTTGATTATTATACTGTGTTCTTAAGAACTATGAAATATTCTATATACTATTTCCTGCATTCTTAACATACCACAAAATATCTAACTAAAAACTGAAGCTGAACTATATATGGCTCATGTAATTGTGAATTTGTGTGCTGTACAAATTACATTTCTCATATAGATTGTAACATTAAGTTCTATTGATCTTCTGTTAGTTTCATAGCAAATCCAGACAAAAAAATTAAAATAGTATTTTAAAATGGCATTTTATCTTTAAAAAGACAACACATGAAAATATTATTTTAAACAGTAAACATTGTATAAGTATGTAATTTCAGTTTGTAAAAAATATAAAATACCCAAACCCAGGGAACCTGTTTTAAAGGATGCTGCTCATTCCTACAGAAGTGATAACTTTTCTTTTTCTTTTTCTTTTTTAAGATTTTTTTTATTTCATTATTTCTAGAAAGAGGGGAAGGGAGAGAGGCAGAGAGGGAGAGAGAGATCAATGTATGGTTGCCTTTCACCTGACTCCAGCCACAAATCTGACTGGAGACCTGGTTTGCAACCTTGTTATGTGCCCTGGCTGGGGAATAGAACCTGTGACCTTTGGGTTCGCAGGCCAGCACCTTACCCACTGTGCCACCAGCCAGGGCAGAAGTGATAACTTTTCCACAAGGAGAGTCCCCCTCCTCAGCCAGGGTTTAAAGGTGGTTACATCAAATGCCCTAAATGTTAGGATATTATTATTCCTTTACTTGGTGTGGCTTTAAGTTGACTTCTTAATAATCCCAAACCACCTCAGAAGACTCCTCCACCCTTTATTCTGTTATTCCTCCCTTGCTTTCAGAACTTCCTTGCTCTCAAAGAAATGTTCTTTATAAAAAACATTATTACTCCTTGGCTGCTGGCACAGTGGATAAGGTGCCAGCCTGTGAATCCACAGGTTGCTGGTTCTATTCCCAACCAGGGCACATAACCAGGTTGCAAGCCAGGTCTCCAGCCAGGTCCTTAGCTGGAGACAGGTGAAAGGCAACCATACATTGATATCTCTCTCCCTTGCTGCCTCTCCCCCTTCCCCTCTCTCTGAAAATAATAATTTTTTAAAAAAACAAGACTCCTTAAAAAAAAAAAACATTATTACTATCAATGGGGGAAAATAATCTCATTGATATATGGAATTTAAAGAAACCAAAGTCACTGAAACAGAGAGTAGATTGGTGGTTGCCAGGGGCAGTGAGGGGAGGATATAAGGGAAATGGGTGATGGTGGTCCGAAGTACAAGATTCCAATTATAAGGTAAATCAGTTATGGGCTCTAACATGCAGCATGGGATGTTAATAGTACTGTATTGTATACTTAAAAGCTTCCAAGACAGCAAATCTTAAAACTTCTGACATTAACAAAAAATGGTCACTATGTGAAGTAATGAATATGTTAACATTATTTGTGGTAATCATTTATATTCATGGTGTTGTGCACCCTGAATTTACATGTTATATATGTTTTACTTTATTTTTATTGTTTACACTATTACAGATGTCCCAATTTTCCTCCCCTTGCTCACCTCCTCCGAACCCTGCCCCTTTATCCTTCTGACCATCACCACACTGTTGAATGCGTCAATGGGGTATGCATATATATTCTTTGGCTAATCCCTTTACCTTCTTTCATCTAGTCCTCCCTCCTCTCTCCCCTCTTATAGCTGTCAGTCCATTTCATGTATCAATGGTCTGTATTTCTATCTTATTTTGTTCATTAGATTCCAATGTAAGTTAGATCATATGGTATTTGTCTTTTGCCAGTTGCCTTATTTCACGTAGCATAATTTTTTAAATTTTTATTTATTTATTTATTTATTATTGTTGTTGTATTACATCCATCCCCTTTTTGCTCACCTCTGTCCCCCTCCCCACCCACCCATTCCACCAAAAGTCAATCCCACCTGTTGTCCATGTCCATGGTTCCTTTACACTAGGTTCTTATCTAAACTGCTCCCCTTCCTTGCCTCTGCCTCCCCCCTCCCCCCAATCCCCTTCCCCCTGACCACTAAAGGCCTATTCACTGTATTCATATATTTGGTTCTGTTTTGCTTGTTGTTAGTTTTGTTCATTATTGTCCTGTAATGGGTGAGATCATACAGTTTTTGTCCTTCACTGACTGGCTTATTTCACTAAGCATAATACTCTCCAGTTCCATCCATGTTGTTGCAAAGGGTAGGAGTTCCTTCTTTCTTTCTGCTGTATAGTATTCCATTGTGTAAATGTACCAAAGTTTTTTGATCCAATCATCCACTGATGGGCACTTAGGCTGTTTCCAGCACTTGGCTATTGTAAATAGTGCC